>JBBBDQ010000374.1:1580000-1630000 GCA_037127315.1 Ascarosepion bandense
TCGCCCAATACGTAAGCAGAGCAGAAAAAGTAAATTTAGGCTATTTACTATATATATATATATGATCGCTTTCACTACGCTTGACACTACACTTTTTAGGCATTTAAAACAACATGCCTGGCCACATACACAATTCCGGAAAAGCCTAGTTGAAAACACAACTATACTTAAACATGAAAACAATAAACAAAAACTAAAAATTCTCGAAGCTATATACATAAAATAGTTGAAACCTAAACTGAACAAAATAAACTATAAAATCTCTACAAATATACTGAAATGACTATAATTAATAACAGAAGCTATTGATGTAGTCCGTGTTTATAATATATAATGTAATTTGACATCTTTGAAAATGTAAGCCGAAAGCTTACATTGGATTATTAAACATTATATATCAATATTGTAATTTTCTTTCTTTATTTAATGATAATGCTATTAAGCTTATCAGACAAGTTGAAAAAGAATTACATAAATAGACAACACTTTTTTATATTATTTAAGGAAACATGCATTAATATACATATATATATATATATATATATATATATATATATATATATATATATGTTGTCTTTAAACAAGTTATAAATTGTCTTTCTTAAAACTATGTTCCTTCTAGTTCTATCGTTTCTGTTTTAATTTAAGTTATTACTAACATGTTTCTTTGTGGTATTAACATTATTCATGACCCTTTAACAGTGGTCTGGGAAGGCCGTTATTTTGTCTGATCTGTTTCTTCCTTAATTTTACTTTCAGTTTTTATTTATATTATTTTATTGTATTTTTTCATTCACTGTTACACTGTTGCAGTTTCCGATAGCAATGATCAACCCTTTTCCTTTTCTCTACACTTACTTCCTTTCATGCACACACAAAAAGAAATAATTTTATTTTCCCATAATATTTTGATCTTGTTGATGACATGAGTGCTCAATTTACACGTCAAAATGTTCATCTGATTCAAGAAAATTTTGATTTTTTACTTTGTATCGAGAACTCTTTATAAAAGTAAATGCTTGAACAATGGGTTTAAAATTTACGTGTTCTATCACTTTCTTACAATATATATATATAACAGAAAGGAGTATTTACAAAGCAGAGGTACGTGTAATGTATGGTAAAAAAAACATTTTTGTGATCTACTAAAGTAATAAAGAAACCAGATGGAATTATCATGAATTTAAATTTAAACTTGAAAACCTTAAAAAAAAAAACTGTACCGAACTGGCTAGTCACGTGTGAAAATTATAATTAAAAAATAGTAAAAACCTTAATATAACTTGGAGTATAGTGAAAAATAGCCAAACAATACAACGGTGGCGTTTTATGCGGATTGTGCAAAGAAGAAATGTTTGCCATTAGCAAAATACTAAATGAAATATCAGAAATCATGTCCAGATGTAATCACACCTATAAAATGATACTTAGATCATAGAGACATGGACGAAAGTGTTGCAAGATCCTCAATATACTATATCCCTAATTTTGAAAATTTTCGGTTGTCTAAAATTCCAGTAGTGTGTTCGTAAAAAATCCCTAATCGTTTGTTTGAAAAACGTAAAAATCAGTTACTATATATGTTCTGAAGATACCAAAACTTTGAAACCTAGACGATCATTTAGAAGAAAGGTCCAAGAAATATGATCAAAGCTTTCTAAAATCATCATTATCATTAGTAACGACACTTATAGAAATTT
This sequence comes from Ascarosepion bandense, assembly GCA_037127315.1. Lineage (NCBI taxonomy): Eukaryota > Metazoa > Mollusca > Cephalopoda > Sepiida > Sepiidae > Ascarosepion > Ascarosepion bandense. The sequence goes on from JBBBDQ010000374.1 coordinate 1,581,701, forward strand.
AGAAAATAACCCCGACGACACTAGTTAAGTGATTGTCGTTTAGTATTTTAATTTTTATCGCTTTTTTCTTTTTTTTTCTTCTTAGTTACTTTATATATATATATATATATATATATATATATATAATCTTACCGCAAACTGTGATCTAATTAAGTTTAAATGTCGAAACAAATGTACAATTTGTAGTGGATATATAAAAAAATTCTGTACATGTTCTAAAATATGATTTATAATATATATATATGGCCATCCGCAGAGAGATCTGCTTTGCTGTATCACAGCCCATCAGTATGGTTAGACTCCGATTGCTCCCTAACCCAGACTCGAAACCCGACCGAATTAGCGTCAGTCGACGACTCTACCCCTGGGCCGCGGGGCGTTCGGTGGAAGAAGGCAGTCTTTTTTAGCACATATCATATTAGGCGCCCAGCAGTCAGATATGCTCCAATTCATTTTTAATGAATGGGCGATGCGTTCACGCTAGAGTGGCTACTGTTTTTCAAAGTCTGCCACTCCTCCAGAGTGTTCAATCAGGGTGTGAGAGCGTATATATATATATATAGACAGAAAATCTGAGCAAGGGCCAACAACCTTATCACGGTTTCGCCTAATGGCTCGTCAGGAAAATTGGCTAAATTTCCCTGACGAGCCGTTAGGCGAAACCGTGGTAGATTGTTGGCTCTTGCTCAGATTTTCTGTTTTTGTTTGCTCTACGTTCGTATTGAGCGCTTTAGTGTTAGGGTTTTCGTCTTGTTTTTTTTTTCTTTCTTCCAAGTGCTTGACTTTTTTTTCATGTACTTCGTTTGTTTCTTTTTTTACTTCTCCTTCTTTTTCTTCGAGTTCGTTCTCGGTGGGTTGTTCAAGACAATTTCAATTATAGCTTAATTAATACTAGTTTTGGCAGAGTTAATTCTGTTACTATTGGTATTGTTGTTGCTATTATTATTATTATTATTATTATTATACACACACACACACACACACACACACACACATACACACATATATATATATATATATTATGTTTTAGGGCAGCATTTTCTGTTATGTAGTTTTCATTCAAAATGAGAGTCAAGGTATTATGGTTAAAATTGATATATATAATTTTTCATGTGATCTTATAATTTCTTTCTTTAAAGAAATTGAATTATATAAAAAGTGTCCAAATATTTTGTTTTTCCGATCGTTTTCGGCTATACATTTGCTATATTTAAGGATGAATTTTATTTAACATGTGACTGGATATGTTTAGTGTTTATGTATGTCTATATGGTCATGTGTTTATTTTATATTCCGAACACAGTAAGTACATTGTAGTCGTGTTCGTTGCTGATACTATTAAATGTTAAATCTTTGTTTTTTCATTAATATTGCTTCCAGTATTTTTAGCCATTCTGAATGTGGATGATGCTATAATATTTGTGATTTCAAGACGTTTGTTATGGATAGAGTTTAGTAGGTTTCTGTGTTTAAATGAGACGGAATTGAACAAATTTTTGCGAGATGCAACGTGATATTTTTTTCGATGTGGCGTCTCCAATGAAAGTATTTTCAAACCAGGATTGATCAAGAACACAGTTCTTCAACGGACATGTAAATTAGTAAATAATATATGTTCTGTAGTTTAGATCTTGAATTGTTATTTTTGAAGATCATATCAGCAGAAAAATATATATAAAATTACATGAAAAATATTTTAATAACCATATAACTGTGTCCGTCACATGACAAAGATACACAGTTTATATACAAACCGGTGCACACATAAACCATTCAGTTACGATCGAACTCATACTTCCTGATCTACAATTCTAACGTACTGAACATTGTACCCCGGTCAGACGTCTTTTCCTTTTATTTGTAAAGTTTAAAGATACTTTCATTATTATTATTTTTCGTTCTTTATATTAATACACAACGAAGGAGACAATTTCCCGCTCAAGTGCTTGCTCTGAATTTTGACATGGCGCCTACAAGTGCTTATTTCGTTTATCTTCCCTGACAGTTATGAACGATTTTTGCCAATATTTATGATAAGGTTATTGTTTAAAATATTTATTTAAGATGCAGCCTTCAGGAAGCGATTTCTTCACCATGAAGATTTACTCGTACCACGAGAAAAATAATGCAATATTTATGATTCCATTTTGCCATGGCAGACAAAAAATTCTTGAATGATTATGTGCGTGCCTGAAGGTCTATGCGCTGCGTGTGTGTATGTGTGTGTACGTGGATATGTGCGGGGGGCAATTACATATGATGTGGGTTGGAACACGAGAGGTGCTGCTGGAAAAATAATCGGCCCGACTTTCTTCCCAAAGTTTAAACAAGCATCTAAACGTTAAGATTAAGTTGGGATATTTCGACAACTGTATATATATATATATATATATATATATATATATATATATATATATATATGAATTCTGTAGTTTACATTTCGTTTAATAGCTATTTCAGTGAGAAAATTCTCGCTTCATCAGCAATGATCAAAAACAAAAGACTTATTAATTCAAATATGGTACAAAAATTCACATACCGGAAAGAGCCCAAAGACATATCCATACACAGGAAGTTTTTAAAGGTATAAAGAAAAAAAATATTTAAACTTTGTCGTCCAGACGAAAAAATGGAGCAGAGATCGAGATTCATGACTCGATATTAGAAAAAGACATTTAGATTAAATTAATATTAAAAGGCTCTGTTTTGTGGGATTTTACCTATACATATTTTCTTTCTTTATATCTATCTATCTATCTATCTATCTATCTATCTATCTATCTATATATATATATATATATATATATATATATATATATTTGAGTTGTCATATTCCTTAGTGACAAGACTGCTGCTTTTTCAGTGGTTTACCGATAAAAAAAGATATTTTGGCAAGCAGGTTTTTTTATCGTAAAGTGCTCGATAGCAGGATAGAGATGGAGATTTGTCATCGTAGCCTCATAGTTCTCCTTCTGTGTATCATCCTCCTGACAAAATCTGGTTCGTTTTCGTTTAGGGGACCCAAATCATATAGATTGAAAAAAGCGATTATGAAGGAGGACATCACAATGGTTTTTCACGAAACATTGAAGTCGGCATGACTCTGCTCAGATTCTCAGTTAAATGACAATTTTTTTCACATTAATCCAGTTTATATATATATATATATATATATATATATATATATGTCATCCACATTCAAACCTGTTTCGCTGTATCACAGCTCATCAGTGTGGCTAGACTCATCTACTTGCTTCTGGGCGGGATCGAAACGCGACCGATTTGGTGTCAGCCGGAGTCACTACTCCCTAAGCCATTGGCGCATGGAATATGTGCAGAAGAGTGCGTATGAGTAAATAAGTTGAAATGGTGAAACGAATATGAGGCCAATATGATATTTGAAATGCTATGAGACTGTAAATTTAAAAAAACAATTTATTGATTTTAAATGGTATTGTTTCTATAAAAACTCTAGATTGTGGAAGAAAAATAGACGTAACGCCATGATTTCAATTACTAAATGAGAAATTACTTGTTTTAAAGATAGTAGTAAACCTAAGCGTAAACGCCAATGTAACAAATAGTTAAGCTTAGTCTTGAGTTATATATATTTAATTAATAGGGATATGATTATATAGTTTAATATAGTATATAGTAATCGGTTTGATATAATTTTAGATATATTTAAGATTGTAAATTATCTTGTGGTAACAGTAAATAGTTATTTTATTACGATGGTTTAATAAGTTAATTGTAATGGTTTAATAAGTTAGGGAATTTAAATATTTTAATTTTTTTGTAATCAAAGAAAACATTTTCATGTAACGATTTACTTATTCCAGCTTTTTTGGGGGTAGGTGTCTTATTTGCATATTTTAATTGCCAATAGTATTTTGAAAGGGAATTTTAGCTACTATAGGTTGTATTATTAAAGGACAGCTTATGCTTATACAATCGCAACTTGAAAGAGTTTTCAGTACTTCCAGAGTAATGTTTGATAAGAGCTCGATTTCTGTCGTGGAAATAGTAGTTGTGTACACTATAAAATCTGTGAGACATCTTTTTTGCAGAGGATATAAATTTGGGTTAGGACAACTGCAAATATTTGTATTATAGTCGTTATTTTAATACGATGGTTTAAGTTACTAATCTTGTTATATTGTTGTAAGATTTTATTTGATGTTTTTTATAATTATTTCTATCATGTAATCATTTTATAATGAGGTTCGAATCCTGCCGAATGACACACATTTTCGTAACAAAAATATATCCTAAATAATCAGGCTTGCAGAAATAAATATATAATACTGTTTGATTATAAACAGAATATTTATTTAAATATGAGTATCGATCATAAATAAAGTTCAAACAAATCATTTTAATTTTCGGTTGTTTATAACCAATTTTTTACACATGTTGATATTACGATACATTTCAAAGCAGATATGGTTATAAAGATGCATCGAAAATTGTGTTATATAGCTTGATTTGACTTCGTTTATATTGTTGGTCATTCGTGGTCGAGAGGTCTAAGACGCGCCAGATCAATTGTTGGCTTCCCATATGTGGAGAGGGGTCACAGATTCGAATCCTGCCGAATGACACACATTTTCGTAACAAAAATTTATCGTAAATAATCAGGCCGGTAGAAAGAATTATATAATACTGTTTGATTAAAAATAAAATATCTACTTAAATATCGATCAAAAATAATGTTCAAACAAATCATTTCAAATTGTCGGTTGTTTATAACTACTTTCAGTAATCTTCGTTTATAATGCCTACGTTAACAGAGCAGCTGTTAATAGGTTTCAGTGTATTCTTATTAAAAATAAGGATATTATTACTTTAATGTTACAAGTTAAAGAATTTATTGGCTAACTTACTTTTAGATATTTTGTTAAATTGTAGTGTGTCCCAAATTATTTTCTTACTTCTATTATGTTTGGTATTGCGATGGTTTGCTTATATTTAATTTCATTTGATTTATAGCCGTTGTTTTTAGGGTAGTATTGGAATAATGAATATGTTTATCAAAATTGTCTTCAATTGAGGAGTTGTTGCTTATTCCGTGTTATACGGAGTAGGCTATGCGTTTAATAATAGATGGGAAGGTGATTTGAATTAGGATTGAAGTAAATTGGGTTATCACTATGAGGGTGAGTAGGGGTAGTTAACTAAATAAAGAGTAGGAATTTATAAAGGTAGTCAACATTTTTAGGTTAGTTTATACTACAACCTAACGCGTGAGATTTTCATTTCTACATATATTATATTACTGGTTCTATCTGCTTTAAGAGTTTGAAGAATTATAGTCAACCATAAGAAAATCGACTCCATATAAACCAATTTCAGCTATACTAATATCACCAGTAATGTCGACAGGTCTTTAATATATATATATATATATATATATATATATATATATATATATATATATGGAATATGGTTAAGTTTTGAAGGCTGTCACAATGCGTTTAGTAAAATAAAGAAAGGTAAATAATTTGTTGGATATCACCTATTTATTATACATTAATATTTCGAGATTAAAATCTCATCTTCAAAATGTTAGGGCGATTGTGTTTGAGTCAGAGATTTTCAGCAAATGGTCCTTCCTGGTTGCTGCTGCTGCTGCTGTTGGTGTGTATGTGTGTGTTTGTGTTTATGGTGTGTATATGTTTGATTGATAGTTGGGATTTTTATGGTCTGATGGTATCAGTCTGCTTTGATATGTTCTTTATCTAAGGGTGTTGTTACCCTGACCGGATTATTAATGGATGCTTTTGAGATCTGCCCTTGAAGATAATTTAAAATTTAAAATTTAAGATTTATATATAAATTTGTGTGTCCAAATTTTTTCAGTAAGATTTTGTAAACTAAAATCTCTTTGGTAAATTTTTCAATGGTTTTCAACACTGATGGTAGCAGTTTTCTTTTATTTCTATGGGAATAATTTTTCTTGGCTTACTTCCCAATCAACCACCCCTTCCACCTTTTTTCCCTTTTTCCCTTTTCCTTTTTCCCTTTTTCTTTTTTCCTTACGTTCACCCTACCACTTGTATTTCCCTGACATGGCTAAATTTCAACTTTTATACTCTCAACTCAGAGAAGAAGGAGGGGATGTGTTCTAATATGAGACATAGGTTTCTGTCTACTTCCCTGTTTACTTCCTTAAATTCAAATTTTTTAATCCCACCCCATTTTATTTTCCTGTGGATGGATGTCTTTTTTTACTTCTACCGGTATAAAATGTTTTGCCATTTGAATTTGATTAAATAAAATTTTCGTTTCGTTTTGCCGTTGCTGAAGAAGCGAAGAAGTCCTCGTAGAAATAGCTATTCAACGGATTTGAACATCGACTTTATATATATATATATATATATATATATATATATATATATATATTTGATAGAAAGATAAGTTCAATGTAGATGATTTTCATGAGTAACACTGGTAAATATCAGGGATAGAGCATATGTAGATAAAAAGTGGACAAAGATTATTTAATAAAAATCACCCTTTGATTCGATGAAAGTACCGACGCAACCATTGTAATGGCTGCTTTATTCAGATCATTGCTTACTCGTGAGTCAACATTAATGTTTTGAAGCCCATGAGGTTAAAGTCCAGTTGAAACAAGCATACACACTTACGCGATATGAAGCCTGTAGTCTGCTTCCAGTAGCTTGATCTAGGCAGAAGGAATGGCCCTGACAACCGGCTCAAACCTGTAATTAGTATTAGATGGTCGTGCTTTTTCAGTAATTTTGTATTATCTTAGAAACCTTTAGAATGGCCTCTCACACTATAGGCATTTTCGTGATATTCAGAATGAGCCTGAGATTTTGCTTTTGCCTGCTCACTCTCATGAGGGTGATCATCTCTGACTTGTTCATTTTAGCCGCTAGCACCATTATTTTAGAAGAGTACTTTTACCAATACTGAACAATAACATGTGCATCAAATGAATTTATAAATTTTTAATATTTACGTATATAGCAGCTTCATTAATGAAAGAGTAAAGAAAATTTAAGGTGATTCGGACGAGTTCATCTTTGTATCCTTGCAATGAAAAAGTTTGCAAAGTAATAATAACAAAAGAACCATTTTATTTTTATTTAAAATTATCCACTTGGCAATAAATACAGAAAATATTATGAAATACACAATTCTTTTAAAAATCTAGGGAGCCCTAATAATTATTGCCGGTTGTCTGTATATATATATATATATATATATATATATATATGCAACATTTTTGTATCATAAATTGTTTGAGCGCAAACTTTCAGAGGTGTTCAGTCTTGATATTTCTAAGAAGATTGCAAGACTCTAAAAAAAGTAATATTTTTCCATCTTTATTTTAATTCCTTTTATAAAAGAATTTGTTTTTGATATTTGAGATATTAAAAGATTTTTGAAACGACGTCAATCTCTTTTCTTTTGTAAAGGACCAAGCTTTTGGATTACTCTAGAATTTTAATGCGCTATTCATTCCTGGTGTTAAATGTCTGTTAATAGTGACCTATTTATACATGATACTCAAGATAACAAGACAGGAAACCTTTTGTGTGCAATATTATAAATAACAATGACTTTTTTAGCAACGCGTTTTCGAAGCTGTGTTTGATTTTTCTCATTTCTAACATAGACAATAGTAACTGTTAGCCAGAGAAAAAGTTTCACTGAATTAAGAAAGGTCATGAGTTTATAGCTTTCAACGTTATATAAAAAAAGTATAGAGCTACATGTCTTCATCATTTAATGGTCTTCGTTTAACAGATAATCGCAAAATAAAAATATTCAGCCGATATATGGATGTTTTTTATATATATATATATAGCAGAATATTTGGTTTATAAGTGAGGAAAATATCGAGAGTGATAAATCTTAAATACAATTATATGTAGAATATCTAAATTTTTTCTGGAGTATACCTATATATTACAAGGCGTATCTTAGTTTAGAAAAAGTGGGAAAATACTTCGACAAATTAATAATCTTAAATCGTTGTCTTTTTTGTGGAGCTTACCTACATTTTGCAGTATTAGAATAATTTCATTAACAAATTCTATAATTAAAAATTGATTTTTTTTTACGAATCAAAAGTAAAACTATCAAACCCATACGCAGGGGAGGAAATGGATTCAAGCTTTCCCAAATGTTTTCGCATGAAAACTAATATACATATATATATAAAGATTTCTGCGTCACGTGATGTAAACAATCTTCTTATTTAAATTTTAAAATCATTTGTTTCTGATGAAATGCCGAGGACGGTCTGAAATATCAAATATAATAATAGAAATAAATAAATACATTTCTAAACTTACAACTAACATTTTAGTGGTTTTTCCTATACATATTATTAAGACAGTATACGTGGATCATCACTATGTTATATATATATATATATATACTATAGTCATCCGCAGACAGATCTGTTTCGCTGTATTACAGCGCATCAGTACGGCTTAGGACCCGTTCGCTTCCTAACCCAGGATAGAAACCCGACCGAATCGGCCTCAGTCGGTGATTCTACCCCTAGGCCACGAGCGTCCGACAGAAGAAGGCAGGCTTTTTAGCGCGTATAAACACGATGCATACAGATATACACAAAAGTACACGCATATATATAAATATATTTCTGGTGTTAACAAAACTGCTCGATGTAATATAACAGAGCTATATTTTAATAGATATACATATTTCTATACGCCTAAAGCAAAACTGCGTAAATGTCAAGGAAAATCCATGTAATCAGCTGGTGCATATTCAGAACTGACCATCCCTGAATGGTAAGTTCAGAATAGGCACCTGATTATTGTATAGTGCATGAAACTTGAATGTTGATTTATGATTGTACCATCGTTTATATATATATATATGGGGGAGGGTTGTGTGTGTGTGTATGAGAGAATGAGATAGAGAGAGAGAAAGTAAGAGAAAGAGAAAGATATGAAGAGTAAGTGATTGTCTGGGCTTTTATTGCAGATGATATTGTGGTCACCTGATAATTTTCTTTAGAAAATAGCTTAGAGTAAGTGCCAGCGCGCAGGTTCTTGTCACTTTACTAGTCGAGGGTTAAAGCAAAAAGAAGGTCGATAGAAAGTTTTTTGTGCTTTCCTCTTATACTACTCTATACAGAGCCACCTAGTACCATACAAGATAAGATAATCCCATAAGTTTTGTCTGAGTTTGGATTTGACTTTTAGGCACGTTCCGAACGCCATCTTTTACAAAAAATAAAAGAAGAAATGAGCTTAAAAATAATTCAAACATATAGTCACTAGAAACGTTTTCACACAGCTAATAATATACGAGAATATATTGAAATTCATAAGATATCTAGAATTAGTATAATTTTCAAACAATAAATAGAAGTATGTATTTGGAATTTTGAACGAACCTTAGAATAGTAACGATTAATAGATTACGAATATTTTCCTTTCTGAAACATCATAAAATTATTACTTTTGTGCTTGATTATAATTGATATCATTAATGGTTCTTTTTTTTTTTTTTTCATCGGAACCTATATATCATTTCTTTAGCGAGGTTAAATAAGATATAAAGAGTAAGACTTCAAACAAGATTTGTTTTCGTGTTATTGGCAGCCTGTCTTTCCATCACAGCGCCTCTAATGTTTTAGCTCTCAGTTTTTTATCGGCAGATGTTTCTCCAAGGAATAATTCCTGACATTTTAGATCTCTATTATGTAACCAACTTCAAAGTTTATATGAAATAGTTCTAGATGAAATCCTTTGTGAACTTATTACTTGAAGCATTGTCAATGATTATTAACCTGATTTCTTACATTTAACAGTCAACGTGAAGGATATGAAATCAATAATAATAGTTATCTAAATTTATTTGTAAATGGAACTTTGTGTGTGTGTGTCTGTGTGTGTGTGTGTCCGTTATCTATAGACTCCGAAACGGCTGAACCGATTTTCTTGAAAATTTACACAGTTGTTCTATAATCGTCTGCGAGTGTTCTTAGCTAGGGTTTGTGTCGAGGTACCCCCGATAAATATCGAAAATCGAAAAAATCGGGTTATAGAAGGAGTGGTCCGATTTTAATGAAATTTGATACACTCATAGACAAAGACATAAGAAACGTTATTCTAAAGTTTATCTGATTATCTGCCTGTATGTCTGTATTTTTTCAGCCCTTTAGTTATTGTTTTTGCTACGGGTTTGGCTCTAAGTAGGTATAATTGTAGTTCTTAGTCTCAGACATAATACCATTTACTCAGAGGACTTATTTAGCCTTCAAAATTCAGTTTACAACAAAAAACTTATTTGATATCGATACCAGGATATCAAAATTTGACTTACATCCATTCATTTTTCTTTCAGTCTACGGTTTCGCTTTAACTGGAAACAACTATTGCTTTTTAGTCTTTCGTGCCAACGTCCCTGGAGTCTGAGCTCCAGGACCATGGATTAGTTTTAAAGCTTTCATTACACCCGAGTAACGCCGGGCCATACTGCTTGTGAATGATAAAAAAGTCTACATATGAACTTTTTAAATATAATTAGTAATTATTTTACAAGTGGAAAAGTGACAAGTAAATGTCAGGTGTGTTCTGGAATGTATTCAAACATTTTGAATAACACGCTTTCTTGCTAGGCGTTTTTACATTGCTGTTAAACTGCTATATGATATCTATCCTTTTTGTAGGGCAGTGACTACTTGACGATATCGTCAAGGATGAAGGAAAGGCTCGAAGCATCAGAAATGCGTTTCTACAGAAGGATGTTGAGGATACCATGAATCGAGTACGTGTGCAACGACAAGGTGTTGGAGAAGACTCAAACTACAAGAAAACTTATACTTAGCATCAGGAAAGGATAGCTGAGGTTTCTGGGACACCTAATAAGGAAGGATACATCTGCACTGTTTTTTAAGTTGCATATTGAAGAAGAATAAAGAGATACTTACCTTTTCTAAGAATATTAATGAAAAAGTGACCATAATAACTCGGCTAAAATTTGAGCTCAGCAAACCGATCCCAGTTCTCACATCGTTAACAAAGACCTTACTGCAAATAATTATTAGTGACCCCAAAAGATGGTTTGAACCTGTTCAAAAATGGAAAATGATGCTGAGATAAATGTTTGGAAACAAGGAAAACATTCTGAACCTTCCATTAATTGAAGAATATAATTATTTTGCTTCCACTGTACAAGTCTTTCATTGTTTTACCAGATTTACTCTTTCAAGGGCTAAGGTAAGGTATACTTCTGTGGTGATACCGAGCAAAAGCGATGGACCGGATGTCTGCTCTATAACGACCAGCAAGCATATGACCAAAAGTCGTCTCTGCGCAGGTGGATTCGCGCAGATGTTCCGGTTGAAATATAAAAATTAATCAAATATTGAATTTCCATTTTGCGAGCCTACGCGAATTTTATTTATCAGCCAATGGGAAGCTCAGAATCAAATACAAGTGTGAAATCCCAAACGAGCTGCTTTTGATCCAAAAAGCAGATATAAAAAGCTGAGACAGAAAGCACCCAGCAGAGAGACCGAAGGAGACAGACTGATGGACAGACGAGCGTGATTAGTACCTCCCTTGACCAAGTCAAGCGGCTACTATGTTCGCCTCCCTTCACCTCACCTTACTTTCTTCCCTGTCTCAAAAGTACTTACTGACCTAAGGAGCGAATACATCAAAGACATTCCTTACATACAAGACGCCTCCACACTAATTTAAGTATCGAATTCTCCTTGTCAGCCTTCTATTGACATAATGAACAACATTCCTCAGCCTTAAATCTCCTTCAAACCATATTATATTGCTATGAACATTTTAACCTACGTTGGACTCATAATCACTTTAATTGATATGTGTATATATATAAATGTTATTTTTCTACTCAAATTGCTTTTCTTGATTTTATAATCATTTTATGACTTTAGTGGGCTATCTACCACAAGGCCAAATTCCGTTAACCTGCAACAATATACAACTACCCTTCTCTAGAACGGACTCCCACTACAAACGGGAAAATAATAGATAAACAACCTACTACACTTTCATTGACTGAGTTACATCATACTTTAGTTTTCTGAGGAATAATATTATTCCATAGACTTCCGTAGATTATTATTTCAATGACTGTGCTAGACTATTTTCCATTAATACTAAATGGATGGAAGATTTTAGGGGGATTCTTGTAGAGGATATGTATGTTCCTATATTCTTAGTTTGAAATAATCAATAAAATCGTTCCGAATTTACTACGTTGTTGTGATTAATACGTATTCTTCATCAAAATGTTTAAAACCAGTGAAGAGAATTATAAAAACATATTATTCAATTTTTGCATTGATTATTATTCATTTAGGAATTTACATTGTTCTTTATTTTCATCTTCCTGATGGCATTATTTCCAACTATACTAATAACCCAATTATATACATTTGTCTTAATTTTAAGTTTGATAAGTTCGTTAGTCAAACTCGTAGGTGATGCAAAAATGACCTACAAGATGTCATTAAATGAAGCAAGAAATGGTTTGCTAAATTTAACGCGCCTAAAGCGATACGGCTCATTTTTATCGAATTAACTTATATTAATTTCTATCAAAATTGCTGATGTCATTCTTTAAGAGAGTGATATATCGCACCATCCTGAGCTAGCGTTTTCCACTAAAATAAACTAGAACACTTGAATTACTAGGAATTCTTGTAAGAAAATTGGTTTATTGTGGTATAAGAATGTATCGTCCATTTTTATAGGTCTACCTGTCATCATTGTATTGAATAACCATTTCCCATCTATTCTGGTGTTTCTGTTATGTATTTTGAGATTCTTGACAATATCTAAAGACAGATCAGTATTTATCGGTTCTGACCTGACATCTCGTCTTCATTTATAATCGTACCTCCGAAAAGTATCTTCATTTTTCCTTTCTCTATAAAAATGAACATCGTAATTGTCCCAATGAGCTTTCATCTTTGGTACTAAAATTTTACTAATTTAAGCACAGTAAGAATTTGTAGTGCAGTTGATATCGACTCAGAACGAGAAATCGGAGAGCCGAGTTCGATTTCCGGTTGGATTCTTTGAATTGACTTACGCACAAACACCCTTGGGAAAGGTATTAACCCATCTCTTCCCTCCAGTTAGGGATTAAATAATAGGACACATTGATTTCTATAGCCTTGGCTGGCAACCAGTCTACCGCAGAAAGCAATAGCAACCTACTGTGGGATAATCTTCTGCCCAGTCAGTCATATCTCTTTCGAGACATGATCGACCAAAACAAGAATCACGTATGACATTTAACTGACTGACTGAAGTATTTAGCAGACAAATCTCATTATTGTGCAGCAGTAATTTCTAGTTGTAACCGCAAGTTCTACTATAATAGTTTCTTTTTTCGAACTTCTCGCTATCGGGTTTTTGATTTCTCGTCAACTTAGATAAATCAATGTAAATCCTCATCTCTGTTTCTTTATTTCATTTTCTTCTTTAACCTATTTCCTTAATAATACTTTCCTAAGATTTTGTCACTCTCAGTAAATCGTTCTATTTTAGGGGATTTATCTGCTTGATCGGGGTGAAAAGATTAAAAAGATATCCGACTCATGAACTTTGTACTCAACAATCGTCCCTTTATAATATTTTCATGCGGATGTACGTTGTAGTGCAGTGGATATCGGCTCGGAACGAGAAATCGGGGAGCAAAGTTCGAATTCCAGTTGAATTCCTTGCATTCACTTACGCGCAAATACCCTTGGGAAAGGTATTAATCCGTCTCTTCCTTCCAGTTATGGGTTAAATAACAGGGCAGATTGGGTTCTATAGCCTTCGTAGGCAACCAGTCTACCGCAGAAAGCAATGGCACCCTACTGAGGGATAACCTTCTACCCAGTCAGTCATGTCACTTTCGAGACATGATCGCCCAAGCGTGTATCACGTATGGCACCTAACTGACTGACTGACTGTATTTTCATCACACGTAAATATGTAATTCATGAAAAAGGTTCGGGTTTCTGCTACGTGGTGATTTCATGCACTGTGTTTATCATGTCAAAAAACTGTCAGACTCCAATGCTAGGGTTAAATGCCATTTATCTCATGAAAACTTCCCCGCCCGCGATTCTCCCCGGAGATCCAGTTTATCTAAAGGCTGATCACACCCAGTCAAACTTCCTGTGTACGTGCAATTAATTGTAGTTAAGAGGCAATATGTCTTGTTCAGCTCAGGGCTAATTAAGTATATGGCTCAGTGGTCAAACTAAATATCCTTTATTAAATAGAGAAACAAGCTGTCCATTGTGGATGATGTGGGATTGGGATTTGCATTATAACGTTGCACGTTTCAAATGTTTATTACTAGATTTTGTGGCTTGAAAACACCGGAAATAAAAGAATCATTTGAAAGAAAGTTAATGATTAACATTTTCTTTTAAAATAATGTTCAGATACACTTTTCTGTGTATTATTAGGTTTACTGTAAAGGCAGATGAAAATAAAAAGAAATATATTTAAAATAATTTTATGCAAAACTTATTAAAGGAACAGGTAGCATTATTAAATTTAGCCTAACTTTTAATCAGCTTTCTTTTGTTTATTGTTCTCAGAAATCAGTCAGTTAAGTACCATACGTGATACACGCCTTGGCGATCGTGTCTCGAAAGAGACATGACTGACTGGGCAGAAGATTGTCCGCAGTAGGTTACCATTATTTTCAGCGGTTGATTGGTTGCCTACGAAGGCTATAGAACCTAATCTGTCCTGTTTTTTGACTCATAGCTGGAGGTGGAAGAGGTGTATTATATTATTAAGTAGTAATTAGTGGGGGATCATTTTATTACCTCATAACAATATAAAGCAGATCCCCCACTTAATGCCCAGTAGAAGCCGTAATCATGTTTTCAACTAGTATATTCAGATAGTCAGTTAAGTGCCATACGTGACACACAAAAGCGACATGACTGACGGGCAGAAGATTTTCTCTTAGTATTTTGCCATTATCTTTTGCGTTAGAATGGTTGCCGACGAAGGCTATAGAACCCAATCTGTCATATTATTTAACCCATTAATGGAGAGAAGAGACGGATTAATATCTTTCTTAAGTGTATTTGTGCGTAAGTGAATGCAAAGAATTCAACTGGAATTCGAACTCGGCACCCCGATCTCGCGTTCCGAATCGATATCCACTGCAGATATATGCGTCCATAATTAGTCCGTGCTACTATTATTGTTGCAGCATCTGGTATGATACTTTTATTACGTTCTCAGTGATAACAGACAAAATCCTAAGACGAATAAGTCCTACCATAGTATATCAGATTAAGTCATATATTTACAACTGTAAAGTATGATCTCCCTTTATTTTTTTACTAGCAGTATAGCCCGGCGTTACTCGGGTGTAATGAAAGCATTAAAACTAATCCATGGTCCTTGGGCTCAGACTATTTGAACGTTGGCACGAAAGATTAAAAAACAATAAACCGTAGACTGAAAGAAAAATGAATGGATGTAGGTCAAATTTTGATATCCTGGTATCGATATCAAATAAGTTTTTTCGTCGTAAACTGAATTTTGAAGGCTAAATAAGTCCTCTGAGTAAATGGTATCATGTCTGAGACTAAGAACTACAATTATACCTACTTAGAGCCAAACACGTAGCAAAAACTAAAATAAAAGGGCTGAAAAAATACAGATAAACAGACACACGCACACACACAAATATCTTGACTTTATATATATATATATATATATATATATATTATCGATTTTCTTCACTATTGTAAGAACTGTCACCTTGAAACTTCTGAATATAGTTTCTTATGTCTTTGTATATGAGTGCATCAAACTTGATTAAAATTGGACCACTCCTTGTATAAACCGATTTTTTTGATTATCAATTTTCGATATTAATTGGGGGTACCTCGACACAAAACCTAGCTAAGGACACTCGCAGATGCGCATAGTACAACTGTGTAAATTTTCAGGAAAATCGGTTAAGCCATTTCGGAGTTTATAGGTAAATGACACACACATACACACACACACACACACACACACACACACAAAGTTCCATTTATAAGTTTAGATGAATATAGGTATGTTAATCCTCTGGGGAGATATACTCACTGGTATCTCATCTTTAAGCATTTAATTGCAGTACTAGATTGGCAACTTGCTCAGATGATTTTACTGATGCAATTGCGAGTTCTCTTCTTCCTGAACCTGGCTACTGGACACTCGCTTTGTCATCTCTCTTCCCTCCTCTGTCTTTCTCCCACTCTCACTTTCACCCCGTTCTATCTTACTTAACAGGGAGTCAACTTGCCTAAAATGTCTGAAAAAAAGTTTAAATTGCATTTTTGTAGCATGACTTGTGAAATTTTCTCAACTTATTTTCAGCTTGTTTCTCTGCACAGGGAAAGTTTGCTTGAATTCGGTTTTTTTCTCTGCTAACTTATTTTATTATATTTTACTTTATTTTTTTGGTCTTTTATTTTTGATTTATTTACTTATTTCTGTTACTAACTTAAGTACTTTGCTAGTGACCCTTGTAGTACACTTGGACTAGATTGTGTAAATTGTTTTGGTTTCAAGGATCGTTTTGACTTATACTAAGTTAAAAATCAGTAAACTTATTTTAGTTGTCCTTTTCTTTTTTTCTTTTTTTTAATTGGAGTAGATAGTACCTACTATCGCCCAGTCTCACACTCCACCCCCTTCTTCTGAACGGGAGTAGAGGTGACCGCCTTGTTTCTTGTTTAGTAAGGGGTTCTCGGTTCATCTCTTCTTTTTCGGTCTTACTGATATTTCAGCTGGAAGCCCTTTGCAGTTGGTGAGTATGGTGGCGACGTCTCTTCATTCTGAGGGTACCGAGTTGGCAGTTTCCTGGTTGCTGCTTCCGACTGGTAGTTAGGAGCCCGAACTCGTGCGTAGCGTTTTGAGAGGCTTCTCTGATCAACAGTTGAATAATATTGGGATTCCTGTAGTGCCATTACGCGCATGGACGGGCGTCCCTGCATGAATCTCCGATGAGCAACCCCGAGGCCACATTATGCTACAGGCAGCGCCAGTCTCCATCCTACACCTGCTGCAATTAGTGCTCGTCTGACCCTACTCTAGACCTCTCTTTCTCCAAACAAGCCACTATGAAATCAAACAAACGAAATAGCAAAACTAAACGAGCTAGTCATAAAACGACCAAACCTATCTGCGTTTCCTTCACAAACATACGAGGTATCCGCACTAACTTTAACAGCGTAGAATCATTCCTCCGAACTAACTCACCCGATATCTTAGCTATATGTGAGCCTAACCAATAACCCTTCTATCACCTCCTCTGAGGTCTTCGTTCTTGGTCACCTTCCCCTCTTCAGGAAAGACTCCAATGTCCATATGCATGGACTTGGTGTTTATGTCAGCGAACACCTCCCTCTAACTAGGGTTAAATGTCTTGAATTCCTGGATCATTCTTTCATGTGCTTCCGTCTCTCACTTCTAAGCTCGGTTAGCTATCTCTTCTTCCTCTACCGCTCCCCCTCATCCTCTGACTGTTCGGTACTTGATAGCATCTCTATCAATATGACAAGGCCATTTCTTCTCATCCATCTGCCCATATATTTGTGTTTGGTGACTTTAACGCACACCACACCAAGTGGCTTGAAAACTCTGTCACCACCTTGCTGAGGTCCACACCATGAATTTTTCAATAACCCAAGCTCTTACGCAAGTGGTGGACTTCGCCACGCGTTTCTCTAATAACCCTAACGGAAGGGACTCTTTACTAGACCTCTGCTTTACTTCCATCCCAGACTCTTACACTACCAGGCAGATCTGCTCTCTCGGAAACTCTGACCACGCCGTAGTTTCCCTCAACATTTCAATCCACTCTTACTTTATCCAAGAAACCCAGACCAGCAGAATATCCTACTGCTACCAGAGAGCAGACTGGGATTCTGTCCAAGACTTCCTCTGTGACGTCCCCTGGAACAACGTCTTCGGTCTTCCTGTCGAAAACTCTGCGTCCGAGGTCTTCTCTTGGGTTAAGGCTGGCATCGATGCTTTCATCCCGCCCAGGAAATTCCAGCTTAAATCAAATTCGTCTCCCTGGTTCTCGCCCGCTTGCTCGGCCGCCATTGCCCACCTGAATCATTTCTTCCGGCTCTATCGAATCTACTCGTCTAACCAAAACAGGCGCCTTTTCGCCTCAGCTCGTAATAAGTGTAAAAAAGTACTGAACGAAGCTAAGTTGGTGTTTGCTGCTTGAATGAAGCAACGCATAGCACCCGGTAAGTTCGGCGCCAAAGATTACTGGCGACTCTTCAAAAGCCTGCTCAACAAAAGTAAGACATCAATGCTCCCACTAATCAATGAATTTGAGGTTCTAACCTCCCCAGCGGACAAGGCTGAATGCTTTGCTCGTAGATTCTCCACCAATTCACCAATACACTCTCACTGGTCTCTAAGATAATCTCAAAACTTGACCCTCACAAAGTGAGCGGTGGGGACGGAATCCCAATCATAGTACTGAAGAAATGTGCCCCAGATCTCTCCTCTGTCCTCTCTAAACTCTATAACTTCTGCCTATCTGCTTCCTGCTTTCCTGCCTGTTGGAAGTCCTCCTCTGTAGTTCCTATATTTAAGAATACTGGCGAACCGTCAGATCCCTACTAATTACCGTCCTATCAGTCTCCTTCCGATCTTCGGCAAAGTTTTCGAAGCCATTATCAACGGCGAGGTGATTCAGCATCTTACGGCCCACAGGCTTCACTCGGACAAACAGTACGGGTTTCGCTTCACCAGGTCTACTGCTGATATGCTAACGACCATTACCGAGTACATATACCAGGCTCTTGAATAATGGCGGAGCCCGAACCGTTGCCTTGGATATCTCTAAAGCGTTCAACAGAGTCTTGCATGCTGGCCTTTTATGAAAACTGCGGAGCTACGGTATAACTGGACATTTGTTTGACCTAATCCAGTCATTTATCTCTAACCACACATTGAAGATAGTATTAAATGGACATACCTCTCAAAACTATCACACCAACGCGGGCGTCCCTGAAGGGTCTATACTGGGTCCCACGCTCTTTCTGATCTACATTAATGATCTCCCTGATGCCATTAGATCACAAGTAGGCATGTACGCCAATGACACCACAATTTACTCTCGCCTTGATCATAAACCCGGTGTGGGTGACAAAGCGCACTTCGCTGCCAAGCTTGAAAATGACCTCCAATCCGTCGTGGACAGGGGTAGAAAATGGCTAGTAACTTTCAATGCTTCTTAAACAAAGCTGCTATTAGTTAACCACCATAGACAATCGCATCTACCTCCCATTAGCATGGAACAGGCTTGCATCCCAGAGAGTAAAACACTACGCCTCCTTGAATTCAGTAGTTGTTTTCAGTTAAAGCAAAACCGTATGTATCGACTTCTGATATCGGGGAAAATGATTCGTCTGATAAGATCTATTAATGTTGAAGTCTTAAAACAATAATTTTCCAAAGTTAGAGCAGATTCTGCAGCAAGAACCACGATAAAATGGCTGATATCCTGATCTTGATCAGACCTGATTGGATATCGGGGTATCGAGTACCAATATCGAGGAGAAATTGGAAAAAAATAAGTCACTCATGACCTGACCAGAAGCCTAAAGAATATTTGTGTGAAGTTTGGTGAAAACCGGATAAAAATTGTGGATATGCATAAAGGACACACAGACAGATAAACAGACGCACACACAAATATCTTGCCTTATATATATATATATATATATATATATATATATATATATATATATATATATATATATTATCACTTGTCTGCATTATTGTATGAACTGCAACCTTGAAACTTCTGAATATCGTTTCTTAGGTCTTTTTCTATGCGTATATCAAATTTGATTAAAATCGGACCACTCCTTCTATAAGCCAATTGTTTCGATTATCGATTTTCGATATTTATCGGGGGTACCTCGACACAAAAACTACCTAAGGACACTCGCAGACGCTTATAGTACAAATGTGTAAATTTTCAAGAAAATCGGTTCAGCAGTTTCGGAGTCTATAGGTAACGGACACACACAGACACACACACACACACACAGACACACACACACAGACACACACACACAGACACACACAGATAAAGTTCCATTTATAAAAAAGTTTAGATCACAATATGATAATTAAGTGCGACCGTATGGTAAACCTATCAAATCCTTCATGTCTGCTTTGTTCTGCGAGCTAGCGATAAAACTTTTCAACCATTTACTTGTTTACTAGTCGTAGCCATGAAAATTTTACTGTTAGCCTTTTCGAATTTTTTCATAAATCCTAATTCTTCCGCTAATCATTGAAGAAGCTTTATTGTCGCAGAAACAATAAAATATACGTCAAAATTCCCCCATTGCATCGTTAGGTATTTCAGTTCAATAACTTTTAAAACATATTGCCATAACTATCATAAATATGAATGATGATCGTTATTTTAAAAATAAATTGAATTGGTAAGTTTTTCTATTTTACTAAAACAGATATTAAACATTTTTGTCTTCACTTTCCTTTTTTCATCTTTTTCTTTCATTTTCTCACTGAAGGCGAGTAGCATCTCTTATATATTTTCCGTTTTTCTACGCGATCAAATCAAAATAGTTTATTATTTATGAGGTAATGGCAGAAGTCGTTACAAAAGTATTATCGTTCTTTCTTTCACCCATTTTCTCACTCAAATAGCGTCTCCGATATGTCTTTTCCGTTTTTTCCGTCGATCAAAACGAATACGCTATTATTTATTAGGTATTGACAGGAGAATTTAAATACTTATCTTTCGTTCTCCATTTTTCATGCACTGAACACAGTAGATTCTCACATCTTTTCCCGTCTTTTCATTTGATCAAAACGGAATAGTCTATTAAAATTAATGGAAATGTTTTAACTCGCTCAACTTGGTAAATATAATTCAAATAGTATTTATCAAAATAAGATGACACTCGGTGCGATTCACGTGCATTGTGAATGGGATTTACTTGCTAATCATTGCTCAGATGAGTTAATCACAAGAAAAAATTCAAAACCTACGGTTTCGTATTATATCCATCCTTAATAGTTTAACGAGATCGTCTTTATTAATATAAGTCCAGAAGATTGTGTTAATATAAAGCACCTAGTGATTATAAAGCTGTAAAAAATGCGACACCGAGATCCGAAGGCGAATTGGCATGGTGAATTTGAGTAACGTATTAAGAAACAGGACAATTTCGCTAGAAACAATGACGAGAGTACTAGATTGCTACGTGCTGTCCGTCCTTCAATATGGTAGTGAATGCTGGACAATATCATCAACGAAGAAGGAAAAACTGGAAGCAACTGAAATGTGGTTCTACAGAAGGATGCTGTGAATATCATGGATCGAGCATGTAAGCAATAATGAGGTCTTGAAAATGATGGAAACAAAAAGGAAACTAATACTGAGCATCAGGAAGAGGCAGCTGAAGTTTCTGGGACACGCAATGAGGAAAGAGGGATTGGAGAATCTGATACTAACAGGCCATATAGAGGGAAAGCGACAGATGATATATTTGATGGACCTAATCAGGTGGATGACGGAACGAGGATTGCATGGTGTAACAAGAAATCGGGGAGATCCATGGTCACAATCATTCTCAATGGACACGGAATAGAAAATGTAAAAGACAAAATGATAATAGAATTATTTTAATTGGCAAATTTTTTACATGAATATTTTGTCAATGATTTGTCCTGGAAAGAGATATATATATACTATTCGAAGTAGCTGGTTTTGACAATATAACCTGGTAGGACAATCTAGCAAGTAGCCTGAATGGACTATTACTTGTCGTAGTCGTATGCAATATGCTTAGGCGTAGGTTTCTAGCCGTCCCCGCCTCAGTCTTTATTTGTGACTGACACCAGCCAATCATATTACAGTGAGGGGGAACCAAGGTCTATGCATATTCATTACATAAGCTAAGTGTTCCTTAAATCACTAACCAATGGTCACGATTCATTTGTCATCATAATTGTCAACAGTCTGTGGACCCCATCGAAGCGGTTGAGGGTTGTCACCTACAGCCGAAGAAACAAAGAATTCTTCCCCAGGATGATCTGTTAGCAGTGGCTATCAGGATTTACGGCATTGTCATATCCGTTCTATCATTGATGTTGTCGAACCAGCTTTTTCATTGCTATCTCCGCATCCGTCCGCCTTCATCAGTGCCTTGCATGATAAACTAGCCGAGGCTGTTATGTCTGGTGTAGTGGAAAAAGATGGCATCTTGCGATGACTAAGAGTTTCGAAAAGATATTCCAGTCGATATTTCACCTTGATCTGTACACAAATTTCTATAATCGTTTCACCCCCAAGTAAAACAGTAGTGCTACTGGTGCAGGGTGGGGGCTACATACGAGGAGAGCGAAGAGAAAGGGGAACAGGTTACAAGGGGAGTCGGAGATCGGTGAGGGAGAGATACGTGAGAGTACAGTAGAAAGGGAGAATAATAAGATACAAGGGGGGGCAGAGAAAGGATAAGAGACGGATGAGAGTCAAGAAGATGAGAGATGGTAGTTGACGTGACATTTGGAATGGTAGCTATCTGGAAGACAAGTATACGGAAGGGAGTTAAATCAATAGCTTTGTGTTCCCAGTAGTAGTCGTAACAAAATCATTTTCAATCGTTTATTCTCAAACGCCTGGATTCTTTACATGTCTCAATAAAGATTTTCCAAATCTCACACTCGTATAAAAGGATTTATAATAGCAATTTGTATATTTAAATTACGTCTGGAAGCTGATGTTACTTTTCTATAGCTTTTCCATTGCTGCCCTGACTGTAGCGATCCGTTTTTGGGTTCCTGTTTTTTCCATCTTTTTGACAGGGTTACTCCCAAGTATTTGAAGCTGGACACTTCTTCAAGTAGTTCGCCCTATATGTTAACGCTGGCAATAATAGTGCTTATAAAATTTTAGCAATAATTTATATATTTTTCATTTAAGTGGGAGCTTGATAAAGATTAGTAAAGTATGAGTCAAAATATGACTCTTGAGAACTGGACGTAATACTGCATAAATTCTCCCGAAGGATAAATTTCCTATTTAGTGTTCATATACCAACTGCACTTATATAATTTCATATATACGAGTTACAATAGATGAGAACTATGTGTTGATAAAAAATACATTTCCATAGAATTGGTTTAGTGAGATCCAATTTCAAGGCATAACTCTATCGTTTATTCTTTACTAATTAGTGAGCTACGACTTTGAATAGAAGTGGAATTAATTAGGTTAAAACGACAATCTAATGGTGCTATGACGGAAAAACATAGTCAGTAAGTCAGTTAAGAGACATACGTGATACACGCTTAGGTTATCATGTCTCTAAAGAGAAATGACTGAGTCGTCCGGAGATTATCCCGTAAAGGAAGAGACAGCAGAAGTTCCTGTGATATGGAATGAGGATGGAGGGCTTGGAGAACCTGCTATTAACAGGTCAGATAGAGTGAAAAAGAGACAGAGGAAAGCAACGGATAACATATTTAAAGGATCTGATCAGGTGGATGTTAGAACGAGGGATGTGTGGTGTAACAGGAGAAAGCGTGCTAAGAGCCACCAGAGAAGATAGAGAGACATGATCGCCTATGTCCTGAAAGAACAGGGCACATAAAAGAAGAAGGCTGCCATTAATTTATGCGGTAGGCTAGTGGCCAGCCAGGTCTATAAAACCCAATCTGTTCTGCGATTTAACCCATAAGTGAAGGGAAGAGATATATTAATACCTTTCCCAAATAGATTTGCGCGTAAATGAATGCAAGGAATTCTCGTTCTGGGCAGATATCCACTGCATTACAGCACACATGCCAAAAAAAAAAAAAATAAAAAAATAAACAAACAAACAATAAAAACAGAAAGACAGTTAAAATAACAAAGTTTTCTGAGCCGGACTATTCTTGTATCCTTTTCGTTAAAAATTAACGCTTTGAAAATAAATAATTATTACAAATTTTCCAAATAGCGAATAGCGTTTCCATCAACAATAAAAAAAATCTTAAGTCGTGAATATTTTTAAGGCTTAATAATACAGTTTCTTGATCGGACAAGACAGTAAGGAGAAAGAACGGCAGCATACAGCAACAGTTCAAAACACGTAACGCTAAACAAATTCCAATTCCATTATTCATTCAGCCATCATCACCAAGCTACGTGACACATACACTTTCTACCTCATTTTCTTTTTTATATTTTTTTTTCTCAGGCATACACACACAAAGAAACCACATTTTATTTCATTTTAAACAGCTATAGAGAAGGGCAGTAAAAACTTTAACACTCACACACGGTACAAAAATAATAAAAATGGAAAATACAAATATTTTGTATGTAAAAATTTTCTTGCTTTATTCTTTGTTGTGGGATGATTCAAATCCGTAAGGAAATTGGAGAACAACTAACATGAGAAACGCGCACAAGCCGTAACAAATGCCAAAAATAATTATTTTTACTAACATTTTAGACGTTGCTATCCTGTGAATATACCTTTAACTTCATGAAAAAAAAAAAAGATTTACCATTCTACATCTTTTATTGGAAATAAAATCCCATGAAAAGATTACTGTCATCTCTGAGAAAATCATTCAAATAATTTATGGTGAAGATATAAAATATACATTCCTAGCTAAGCTAAAACTCAAACAAATATATCAAATAAATGCTGATTAAACTCTTTAAAAAGCGTCTCTTAGAAATATTTTTTATTCTTATTGAATTCTATATTTCTGTTATCACCAAACTAAAATGATCAACCTATTATGTTTCTGCTTGTATCTACCTTCGTTAATTAGATCCTTAGTCATGCGGAAAAAGTCCACCTAACTTAAAAAAAAACTGCTGAGAGCAGGCGCCTGTCAATGCCATTGCCACCGGGATAGAAATCAAATCCGAGGCAGACACATCCTGTCGTTAAAAAACAGAAAGCGGTCGATGGAATAAACCCGGATTTGTAACCTACGGAGTTCATGGAACAACCCGGATATGCTGGCATGGATTAGAGTCCTGCTATCTTCTTCTTTATGTACGTTGTCTCTTCAGGACGTAGGCGATCATGGCCTTCCACGTCTTCCTATCCCCGATGACTCTTAGCACGCTTTCTCCTTTAACGTCTCTCAGCCCCCGTTCTGTAATCCACCTCCTCAAGCCTTTTATATATGTTATCCACTGCTTTCCTCTGTCTCTTTTCCCCTCTATCTGGCCTGTTATTATAAAGTTCTCCAAGCCGTCCTTCCTCATTGCATGTCCTAGGAACTTTAGGTGTCTCTTCCTGATGCTCAATATTAATTTCCTTTCCGTTTCCATCATTTTCAAAACCTCGTCATTGCTCACATGCTCGGTCCACGATATCCGCAGAATCCTTCTGTAGAACCACATTTCAGCTGCTCCCAGTTTTCCCTTCATCTTTGTTGATATTGTCCCCCATTCGCTGTCATATTGAATAACTGATATCACATAGCAATCCAGTACTTTCTTCTTTGTTTCTAGATCAAACACCCATAAAATGTTTGTAGATTTACAATTTATATTCGAATATACAATTCTGGGATTTTCTGATGGTTTGCTACAGTTTGCAAAATTGTTACGCGGAACTAAAATATCAAAGATACTATTTGCGTTGAATAGGAAAATACAAAAGAGAAAATAAAAAAGAGAAAATGGCAAAGAGAAACAAAGTTAGAAGTGTCTAATATTTGTTACAGTGAAATAGAAAGAAATTCGCAATTCAAATATTATCATTTATACATCCTTCTCAAAATAATGACCTTCATATTGATGATTGTTTTTTTATTTTGCTATAGTTTACAGTATTGGTATTGCACTTAAGGGCACATGGTCCAGTGGATATATACGTTAGTTAGTTCCTGTGATTTGACCCAAAGAGTTGTGAGTTCAATACTAGGCTACAGTGGTGAACAAGTAACTTACAGGGTTAGAGGGAGATAACTCATGGAGCGTAGAATAGTCGAACAAATGGCAATAAGTAGGAGGACAATAGTCCGAACAATGTACTGTAAATACTACCTCATCTCAGAAAATATTTATTAAAGTTGTTAAGTTCAAAGATTTAACGATGGGATAGGGAATATGTCTACGGATATTTTATTGAAGAATTCGCTATTAGCTTATATAATCATTAACTTAATAATTAAGATTCATCAGAAATTCCAATTTGTAAATCTTGAAATTTTCATGGATTTATTTAGGTAGCATCATCAGGTAGCATGCTCGTCATTATTGTCGTTGCAGTTCTATGTTTTGCATTTCCGTTTTGTCGTACGCCTTATACCTAAGTTTCATCCAGAGACATCAAGAGACTAGTTTGTTTTTTCTCAGAAAATACAGAAATAGTGTCTTGCAAGCAGTGAGTGTAAACATGTAATGGTGGTCATTGCAGGGAGAGAAATCTACGCAACTTCTGAGAAGTGTTCATGACTATGATCTTTTTCAACTCGCCTGTGTTAGGCCGGCCAAATCCACACATTTCTTTGCTTCCACTGATAACATTGTTAAAGCCCCAAATCAACAAATGTCATTGTTTTGCAATGCCACATACTTCTGATTTCTCTCTTCTGGTCTTTTCACTTTTACTTTTCTCAACCATTTCAAGAGATATATTCTTTATGAATTTCATTGCACTTGATTGTTTCTTCTCCTGAAGATTCTTTAATTGATAAACGTAAACAGTCGCAAGGCCTCAACAATGGAAGTCTCGGTTGGTGCCTAAATCACTAGCCTAGGGAATTAGCCTGGAGACGACTTCATTATCTACCGCCCTTGATAATCACCACTAAGCTTTACAGGCTACGTGTTGAAATGTTGTGTTCATGAATTAATAATATAAATGTTATCCTTTCTTGAGAGCATATTATTACTTTATTATAATTCTGCTTCTCTGTCCGTCTGTCTGTCTGTCTGTCTGTCTGTCTGTCTCTCTCTCTCTCTGTCTCTCTCTCAGTTATTTCGTTAGCACGCAAGTATATTCAGTAAGTGCCCTACGTGATAAACGATTTTCGGCGATCATGTCTCCAAAGAGACATGACAGACTGGGCAGAAGATTATCCCGCAGTAGTTTGCCTTTGCTTTCTGCGGTAGACTGGTTGCGACCCAAGGCTATAGAACCCAGTCAGTCGTTTTATTTAATCCATAACAGGAGGGAAGAAACGGATTAATACCTTTCCCAAGGGTAATTGTGAGTAAGCGAATGCAAGAAATTCAACCGGATATCCACTGCACCACAACAACGTACACCCTGCAAATAACTCATAAATAATGGACTATTTCGTTTTGACCATGGCAAGACGGAATATATATAAGAGACGCTGCTTGGTTTCAGTGAGAAAATGATATAATGAAAGAAAAAAAAAGAAAGAAAAAAGAAAGAAAGAAAGAAAGAAAAGGCGATAAAACATTCATATGTTTACCGACTGTTTCAAGGAAATGGAAAATGTTGACAATTTCAAATATTTTCCTTTGCACAGAATTACTTCTTAAAATAACAACCAACATTAATTTTTATGATTGTTATTGCAATATTTTGTTATGAAACACATCTATTCAACGGTGGGATAGGGGGGTGTTTACGGAAATGTTATGCTTGCACAATTGTTCATGAACTTATTTAATCATTACCGTAAAAATTACGTAAGGAAATGTAATATTTTTACGCATCTTTCTAGTAAATTATAATTTGCGTTATATGTCTTCACTAATTTCTTTAGATATAAGCAATTTATTTTTTGTCTAAAACTTTTTCGCTTACATCAAAGTCTTTATGATTTATTTTATTTTATAGATTATGCAAACCGTAAGATAAAATACATCACAAACAACTACGGTAACTGCAACGTAACCTTAACATATGTGGGAAGAATCTTCTCTATTATAATAAATACGCTATATATATATATATATATATATATATATATATATATATATATATATATATCACTGCTGTCACGTTAAAGGAAAGAGAGACAATGGCGAGGCAGTGTCGACTCAGTTCATTTTCCTTACAACCAGTTATTCAACTATACTTATATTTATTAAAGTTCTTCCATGTTTTTGCTCTAGAGCAGTGCCTTATTGTTTTATGTTTTTCAATAGTTATGTCGCCGAGTATGGAGAATATATATATATATATATATATATATATATATATATATATATATATTATGATATACAGTATTCTTCCCACATATGTTAAAGTTACGTTGCAATTACAGTCCAAGTTTGCGATGTAATTTATCCTACCCTTTTGCATGATATCTGCATTTATATTAGGCATGCCTGCACGTAATAACATTTTTATTAACACACACACACACACACACACACACACGCACACATATATATATATATATATATGTATATATATATATATATATATATATATGTGTGTGTGTGTGTGTGTCCTTCTTATCATGCTCAGGGTTTTGGATTACTTTTTTATGTCCAAATGTTAGATAACCAATAGCAGATACATCAATACATGCGTTGCCATGATTTTAGACGGCATATCTGTATGAATATTTTGCCATCAATTTTGACGGCACGGGCTCACTCTTATTAGTATAATCCAGAACCTTTAATAGAATTAAAACGTCTACATATACACAGGAATTATTTTCAGTAGATATACAAAAATTAAAATGGTTGCATCTTTTCAGCAGCTTTTTCCAACCTATACAACGAATCCATTCCTGCCGGTTAGTTTCTTACCAACATAAAATATGCAGTTGATGATATCAGATACCGACAGACAAACTAAAAAAATTACAGACTGTAGATAGTGAAATCAAACAGGTGCAAAAATTTTGATATATTAGAAGTGTATTCACAGGTAATCAAAAGGGCTACACTGAAATATGAAAACATTTTTTTATAATCATATCGTCCCAAGCAAGTCATTTCACTGCCACTGTTTTGCAAGGGGTTACATAAGAGGAAAGTTATGAGAAAGACTGACAGGTTAGAGGGGGTGTCAGGAAGTGGATAAGAGAAGGATGACTATGGCCGTAAGTGGAGGATCAATTTATATAATTATTGTAATGTAGAATTGATCCCTCACTTTATATTCACATTATAACAGTATAGATTTTTTTTTAATAATCATGTCGCCCCAAGCAAGGCATTTAACTATCACTGTTTTGCAGGGGTTACATAGGAGGAAAGTTATGAGAAAGAGTGACAGTTTATAGGAGGTCTCAGGAAGTGGGTAAGAGAAGGATAAGAATACTTATGAGAGTGGAGTGAACGGAGAAAGGAGCATGAGAGAGAGGAAGCAGGTTAGTGAGATAGGAGACAACTTGTGACTTTACATTTAAATTCTTGGAGATTGTAGCTGTCAAGGAAGCAAGCAAACGGAACGAAATTCCATAGGCGAGAAGTGAGAGAAAAAAAGCTGATGGAGTAGAATTTGCTTTTACAATTTACCGGTTTCACAGTAAAAGGTTGGGACATAGTTGCTAATCTTGTGGCTTGAGTAAATTCATATATAGGGAGCATTAGTGAGCTAAGTTCAGCGGAGCAGAAGCCGTAAAAGTAATTATAGAAGAGACACAGGGAAGCCTCATTGCGCCGGTGAGAAAGTGACTCTATCTGAGCTGCCAAGTTATGACCGCTCACATTCTCCGTTGGATTTTGTCAAAGAGCCCCTAGGTAGTTTTTGGACATACTGGAATTCCGAAAGATGCCTTCCAAAATTTGAGCTAGATATTAATAAAATAAAATATTTTTCGATAAAAATTACTGGGCTGATATATAGTAACATCTCTCCTCTTTGTCAGTGAATACTGAACAATTTCAACATAAACTTAAAGCAACAGAAATTTGGTTGCAGATATCGAACATGTGAGAAACCATAGAGTTCTAGAGACAATAAATGTCATCAATACTTACTATCAAAAAAAGAGATTTGAAATTTCTTGGGCACATACTGAGGAAAATGGTTTTGGAAAATGTGATATTCACAAGAGGAATTGAATGTATGAGAGCCAGAGAAAGTAACGCCCAGCATACCTGGCGAGTTTGAGTAAATGAATAGGGAATCCGGAATTGAGAAATATAACAAAAAGCCAGAATTTATTAAGAGTTACACATGACAGAAAATTGTGGAGAGCCATGATCACTAACATCCTGAAGTGTTGGGTTACATAAAAGAGGAATATATAAATTTCATTGGTTTGTGCAGATATGTATTTTATTCACATATATTTATTTTTAATTTTATTAATGGTTAAAATAAACACAAAGAAATAAAAAAATCAAACATTTTTATCTTGCATTCTTTTTTCAAATATTTTATGTGAGATATTGTTTCGTGCGTTTACGATTTAAATTATAATAAAATTTTATGGTGTGCTTAAGTTCTTGTAATACAATGTAGGAATTTTTATTAAGTCTCTTTTATTGGTTGGGACAGGCTTGAAATTATTACAGGCATTGCTTTCAGAATTCCTCTGGGCATTTTTCAAATGCTAATAAGGTACCTCGTTCAGATTACAGCATTATTTAGAACATTGTCTGCTTTTCAGAATTACAACTCCTCTGTCTTGATTAATAGCGTTATTATTGGCATTTCCTTATTGATGAAGGAAAATTTTCTAATTATAAGTGGTGCCGACAATTCTAGCTTAATTGCATTCAAACATGGTGTCGAATTTCATGGATAATGTAATCTTCCAGACAGTCATGCCTAAGTATCAGGGAATAGAGGCGCAACTGGGATGGGCAAAAAATTAGACCTTCGTAATAGCATTTCAAATTAATGCATTGCTTGAACAATCCTATCGTATAGCAAAGATTTTTTTTATCTGGTTTGACATAAAAGAAAATAAAGACATATTTGAGGTTATCGAGAGAATAAAAAAAAACTGCAAAATAAAGTATATTTATTTGTTTTATCATTTCACTCAAAGCAAATCAACAAAATCACTAAACGCAAGCTGAGTTTGAAAGCAAATCGAAAAAATATTATTAAAGAGAGAGAACAATAATAGAACTGGGATTAAGACTGACGATAATGACTGAACATGGCCCGGAGCCTCTCGAGATAAAAGGCAAAGTTAAGTGATAGTTTATATTTAAAGGACAAGAAGATAATAGTTAGTACTAGAATTAAACAGGTTAAGATAGCAGTGACCGAGGAAAAATACTTTGGAAGTTTAATTCCACAAGGCTGTGGTTCGCGTGAAGAAGCCGTTTGAGTGGAACATACTTCTCGTCAATATAATACTGAGAGGACGTAGATGGTTTCATCTTATGTAAGTGGTATTGCGTGTGTTAGCTGGGAAGAGTAAACCCCCGGCAAAACCAAGGAATGTAGTTTTTCTATGGTAGTAACAAAATAGCAACGAGAAACTCGCCATGACCCGCTTGTAAGAGAGGGAGGTTTAAAGGTAGAAAATAATTGTTTTCTAACAAAACCTTGGAGGCGCATTTGAACCCTATCAAGACCTGAAAGTGAGGACTGGGTATCACTCACCAAAATGTGGCAAGAGTACTCTATTTTCGGGCTAAACTGGATCTTATAAAGGTAGAGAATAGTCTGAGCAGTCAGATATTTACTGAAGCGGTACAGAGAGCTGAAAATTTTACCTGAATCTTTAGCGATATATGAGTTCTACTTAATGTCGTATATGAGTTTCAGGCCCAATATTAGCTTTCTCGCGGATACATTTGTTCATCTTGACTTGGGGTAGTTCGGTTGGTAACGAGTATAAAAGAAGGAAAGCATTGAATTCAAACCACCTGATGCCTTGTAGATCATACCACTTTAGGCAAATTTTAGAAGTTAGTCATAAAAACAAATCAACCTCGAAGAAAAGAACTGACCCCCACTTGAAACCACAGCAGAAAATAATGACTTCTTGGGCTTGGTAGAATGTTTTAAACAAACACATGAATGGGACATAGCATAGTGCCGTGGATATCTCTGATTTCGGACTATTCGCGCATGAGTTTATCACACACGACATTTTTGCTGACGACGATACTTTACATCAGGAATAAAAAAAGTTAATCTATCTCTGACATATAATGACAAAAGTTGGTTGGAAAAATTTGTTACTCAGATATTATGCTCAAAATTTGAATTTCTAGAGAGATTAATGTCATGAAGGACAAACAAAAACAACTACTTAGTTAATCCTTTATACCCATATATGAATCCCACCCAATTCCTGAGTACTATAGACTTAATTCAACAACTAGTCTCGGAGAAGGAAAACGACATTCAAATCACCGGCTGCCTTATAGGTCGTGCTCTTTAGGCATATATTAGAAAAAGGTACTTTTAAAAAGAAATTCACCTCGCGACAGAAATAAAGAACCTCTCAAGATCAGTACAATGGTTTGAACAAATACAATTCTTGGAAACTGATTTAAGACCATTCGCCCATGGGTGCATCACCTACGGTGGTTTAGACAAGGAATTACAATCATTAATTAGTAAAAAAAAACCTATTACGTTAGGATTGTTCAAGGAATATCGACTGAAATTATTATTTTCATTTGATGTAGTATTCAAAATATTAACTTAATTATTATGAATAATGCGTTATTTGAACTTCCTAGCATTTCAAGAAATTCAAATGACATACTGTGATATATATTGTCCTTCGATTTTGGACATGAATAGACATGAATAATATCTGTGAATTATCCAAAATGAAATACCGAAGCGCCAAAGAATAAGTGCGTATAAATTATTCATGATGTTATCATCACTTATAATGATAAGTAATTAACAAACATGAAAATGAGAAAATCATATGTTTTTATAATCATTTAACCCCAAGCAAGGCAGGAATGATTCTGATGTCAGGAAACTACAGTGAGAAAATGAAAAAGATACAAAGGTTGTCGAAGAGACGGATGGGAATCAACATGAAAAAAAATTGAAGTTGGCATAGCAATTACACCTTTAGCAATTGCAGCTATCAGGGAAGTATGCAAATGGAAGTGAGTTCAACAAACGGGAGAAAAGAAAATGATGGAATAGATTATTACATTTATCTACTTCGGCGATAAAAGGCTAGGACCCTAATGCCAATGTTGTTTTTTGTTTCATGAGCTATGTCTCTTCAGGACATAGGCGGTCATAGACTTTCACTCGGCTCTGTCTCTCTACTAAACCCCGTTCCTCCTTCTACTTGCTCAGACCTATCAAGAAGGTCACGCACTGTTTTACCCTGTCTCTCTTTCCTTTTATCGAAATTGTGAGTGTTAAATTCTCCAAACCCTCCTTCCTCAATACCTGCTCGTGGAACCTCATCTGTCTCTTCTGGATGTTAAGTATGAATTTTCAGCATATTTCTATAAAACCACATTTCTGCTGCTTCAAGACTCTCCTTCATCGTTGATGAGATCGTCCAATATTCACTTCCATAGAGAAGAATAGATATCACATAGCAACCCAGCACTTTTTCTCTTTGTTTCCACTGAGATTTTCCTGTCTCTCAGCGCTCTAGATAGCTTCTGTTAATGCGTCCTTGGCCATGCCAATGCGTCTTTGGATCTCCATGTCGGACATTTTACCTTCTTTCAGAACTCTTCCCAGGTATTTACATTTCTTTACTTGTTTCATTTCATTTTCCCCGACTTGTAGTTCATATATTATTCTCTTCCTTTTTCCAATGACACTGAATTCAGTTTTCTTTAATTTTATGCTCAGTCCTTTCTTCACGTTTTCTTTGGTACTTTCTGTAAAAGGTCCTGCATTTCCCTTTCCGTGTCTGATATTAGCACCCTGTCATCCACGTATATTATTGAGACTGTGGCCGCTAGTAACGACTCCTGGCAAGGATTTATATTTCTCTATCATAATTGCTTTGCTCTAAAGGTTGAATAGATCCGGTGAGAAAACTCATCCATGTCTCATAACAGATAAACAGATTTACGGATAAATGTTCTGGATTTTGTGCATGAATATCGCACTTCTCCTTTCAGTATCTTTAACGAAACCTCACTGTTCTTTTCCTATGTATGGGCTGATTCTGCTGCAGAATCCTGATGATGAGTTCTGTAATGTTGCTCATTAAACTGATTGTTCGGTGGAGTACACATTCCTTTGCACCTGTCTTCTTAGTTATTGTTATGAAATTTGGTCTATTTAGGTCCTACATTATGTTTCCGCTGTTGTAGATTTCGTTTGTTAATTCTGTGAGCGTGTATACGTCAAAGTCTTCTAAGGACATCAACATCTCTTTTACCACCGTTTCTGGTCCTGCTTCAATTTGGCTACTGCCGACGCCACTTCCGTTTTTAATATTTCTAGTCTATCCGTATATTTCGATATACTCGTCCCATCTCTGAAGCATGTTTTTTTTTGCTAATATGAGTGTACCGTCCTTTACTTTTATATCCTGTTGCTGAACAGATTTTATGCCTTGTTAATTCCCTTATTTTTTTAAGCATATGTTCATCATTTGTTGTGCTTTTCTCTCTATATCGGCGCATTTGTCGTTGAGCCATCTTTCTTTAGCGTGTCTTCTATGCACGGACGGGTGGTTGATTTGTATATGTGCAAAATGGATTCAGGCGTAAAACACTTCCTGGCCCGACACATTGACCCAACCTTCCTAGCAGTGAATTTAGCTATTGACTAAATGTAATGATTCAACTTGATGTGCAAAGATAGGGTAAGACCGAGGATGCGCAATATATTGCTTTCAGGGAGACCTGCTTGGCCTATGCTTATGGGCGTGCAGGAAAGGTTGCCTGTGATGGCTGAGAGAGAGCAGTTTCGTTTTAGAAGCGTTAAAATTTACAAGCCATTTCTTACTCCAGTCCAACACTGAATGTAGATACTTCTCAAGATCAGCAGCAAGGTTATGATTTTCCGCCTCGCCAGATGTCTTAAAGATTCGGGAGTAGATTGTATTATCATCTGCCTATATATATATATATATATATATATATATATATATATATATATATTATTAATTATAATTTAGAATCTACTACAAAGTGTACAGTTTGATTTGACATTGAAGGGACAATGTCTCATCAGCTAGTAAACGCTATTGTCTCTTTACTGTGGAAACAAAATGTACACTTTGAAGTAGATTGTAATTTGAACACGTTCTAATTGATAATTTATAATAAATCTTCATAGTTCTATATCTATATTGAGCACTGTTTTAAATTAACTTTTTGAACGTTGTTAATATTGTCTTTGTTTCTTATTCATATATATATATATATGAGTATGGATATATATAATTGTACATATCTGCATACACGCAGGTACGCACCGATATATACATATTTATCACTCGTTAATAGAACAGTACTCAATGTAACATAACAAACTTATTAAGTATATACTAATAATACATAATATCCTAGGTCTAAAACACTTTTGTGTGTGTGTGTGTGTGTATGTGTGTGTGCGTGTTTTGCGTTTGTGTATATTTCTAAAAAAAATTGTCATATATTGTTATGAGTGTTCAGTCTGTTTTTATAGGAAGGATATAACAAGCAGTAAAATTTTTATTTTGAAAATTCGAGTAAAACGCAACAATAAAAATTGATTTCGACCTTATCAAATTAAGTTTCTGCGCTACGCAATTTTTT
The DNA here is from genome assembly GCA_037127315.1 of Ascarosepion bandense. Taxonomy (NCBI): domain Eukaryota; kingdom Metazoa; phylum Mollusca; class Cephalopoda; order Sepiida; family Sepiidae; genus Ascarosepion; species Ascarosepion bandense. Next base: position 1,617,341 of record JBBBDQ010000374.1, read on the forward strand.
ATTATATTTTCAGCAAACAAATAAAACTGCTTGAAAACTAGTTGAAGTTATTTGCCAGTGTTATTCAGAAAACTACTTGACTCGTCCTGTATATTTGAATTGACTTCTTAAATAATAAAAGAAAAAGAAAAAACGAACAGAAGGTTAAGTAGTTAAGGAAGATTAAGAAGTGTTTTCAGTCGGTTGAATGAAAGAGATTAAAAAGTCTCCGAAGCAATAAATATAAACAAATGATTTCTCATATCTTTAAGCTGCTTTTTTTTTCTCAATGACAATGAAGTAAGCTAATATTTACTAAGATTATATTAATCTTGGCATGAGGTCACAAATATGGTTGACCTCATCGAATTGAACTCATTTTATCGCAGTAATGATCAACCAGAATAACATGGTCAACACATTGATTTGGTTTTCTACTGATGGTCAACTCTTCACAGGTTATTTAAAGCCATAATATATATTTTAGATTTCAAGAATATTTTTTTCATAAAATAATGATTTAGTAATATAACGTTTTACCAATTAACCTGTGAGCTTTAATGCCGTGTAAATGTTAGCAGATGCCGTGTAAATGTTAGCGGATGTGCGTTGTGGTGCCGAGTTCGAATTCCAGTTGAATTCATTGCATTCACTTACGCGTAAATACACTTGGGAAATGTATTAATCTGTCTCTTCTCTCCAGTTATGGATTAAATAACATGACAGGTTGGGTTCTATAGCCTTGGCTGGCAACCAGTCTAACGCAGAAAGCAATGGCAACCTACTCCGGGATAATCTTCTGCCCAGTCAGTCATGTCTCTTTCGAGACATAATCCCCCAAACGTGTTTCACGTATGGCACTTAACTGACTGACTGAAATGTTAAAATGTTTGTTTGCTTAAACAATTACTACTGAGACCTTTTTCACTACGTCGATCCTTACTGAGTGTCGCATAGTTTCGGCATCTAAGCTACACTTAGAAGATCACCTTAGCCATAGCTTGGGGGAGGGAGGAGAAATGGATTCATGCCCCTTTTTAAGCGTATTTGCCTCTAAGTGCGTATAACGAAACCAAATGAAACTGGAACTCGGTACATCAATTAATAATTCCGTGTAATTATCTGTTACATAATCCACATGTCCAAGTATTCCCAAGCTGTCACCAGTCTGGGTACGGTCAAGATTCAATGTAACCTAACTTGATTTTTCAACAGGATATTTAAACTTATTTATAAATGGAACGTTGTCTGTGTGTGTGTGTGTGTGTGTGTGTGTGTGTGTGTGTGTGTGTGTGTGTGTGTGTCCGTTACCTATAGATTCCGAAACGGCTGAGCAGATTTTCTTGAAAATTTACAGAGTTGTACTATACGCGTCTGTGAGTGTACTCAGCTAGGTTTTGTGTCAAGTTACCCTGGATAAATATCGAAAATCGATAATCGAAGAAATCGGGTTATAGAAGGAGTTGTCCGATTTTAAACAAATTTGATACACTCATAGACAAAGAAATAAGAAACGATATTCAGAAGTTTCAAGGTTGCAGTTCTTACAATAGTGCAGAAAATCGATAATATATATAAAAGGCAAGATGTTTGTGTGTGTGTCTGATTATCTGCCTGTATATCTGTATTTTTTTCAGCTCTTTTATTTTAGTTTTTGCTTCGGGTTTGGCTCTAAGTAGGTATAATTGTAGTTCTTAGTCACAGGCATGATTCCATTTACTTGACAATAATGGCGAAGCCCGAACCGTTGCCTTGGATATCTGCAAAGCGTTCGACAGGGACTGGTATGCTGGCCTTTTATGCAAACTGCGGAGCTACGGTATAACTGGACACCTGTTTGACCTCATCCAGTCATTCCTCTCTAACCGCACATTGAAGGTAGTATTAAATGGGCATGCTTCGCAAAACTACCATACAAACGCGGGCGTCCCTCAAGGTTCTATCGTAGGTCCCATGCTCTTTCTGATCTACATTAATGATCTCTCCGATGCCATTAGATCCCAAGTAGGCATGTACGCCGATGACACCACAATCTACTCTCGCCTCGATCAAAAACCCGATGTGGGCGACAAAGCGAACCTCGCTGCCGATTTTGAAAAAGACCTCATATCCGTAGTGGCCTGGGGTAGGAAATGGCTAGTAAATTTCAATGCTTCTAAACGAAGCTGTTATCATCTAACCACCATAGACACTACCTCCCATTATCATGGAACAGGCTTGCCTCCCAGAGATTAAAACACTACGCCTACTTGGCCTTACAGTCTCGGCGGACATCAAATGGAATGACTATATTGAATCCATTGCCAAATCCACCGCTATGCAAGTCGGCTCTCTGTGCAGGGTCCGGAAGTTTTTCTCGCCTGAATCTATCCTGCACATTTATAAATCTACCATTCGCCCATGTATTGAATACTGCTGCCACATCTGGTCGGGTGCCTCTGCTACTCTCCTTGGGCTTCTTGACAAAATACAAAGGAGGATCTGTAACGTGGTTGATACTTACTTGGCAGACCGGCTGCAGCCACTCTCTCACCGGCGTGATGTGGCTTCCCTGTGCCTCTTCTACAAATACTTTCACGGTTTCTGCTCCGATGAACTTAGATCACTGGTGCAGCCTAGGTACGAATCTACACGAGATACTAGATTAGCAACTAATTACAGTTAAACAGATAAGATGTAACCGTAATTTCCACTCCAACAGTTCTTTTCTTTCGCTTCCCTCCTGTGGAAGTTCCTTCCACATGTCTGCTTTCCCGACAGCTACAATCTCCAGGTGTTTAAATGTAGGGTCAATAGACACCTCCTATCACACTAACATGCACCTATTCTCCCAACACTCTCAACATCTACCCAACCCTCATTCTCGGTATCCTTACCCGCCTATCACTCTCATTCTGACATTTCCTATATCTAACCATCCTTTCTCTACTCTATGTAGCCCCCTGCGCTATAGTGGCAGTGAAATGCCTTGCTCGGGGTGAAACGCTTATAAAAAAAAAAAAACCAAGAAATCAAAATTTGACTTACATCCATTCATTTTTCTTTTAGTATACTTTTTCGCTTTAAATGGAAACAACTATTGCTTTTTAGTTTTTCGTGCCAACGTCCAAAGCGTCTGAGCTCCAAGACCATAGATTAGTTTTAATGCTTTCATTACATCCGAGCAACGCCGGGATGTACTGCTAGTATAAATAAAATATGACCGTTGCCCTACACAGACTGAATATTTTTTTCTTCTATGTACCCTGTCCTTTCAGGACGTAGGCGATCATGGCTTTCTACGTCTCTCTATTCCTGGTGGCTCTTACGCAACTCTCGTTCTTTCATCCACCTGATTAGGTCCTTCAAATATGTTATCCGCTATCTTCTCCTGTCTCTTTTCCCCTCTATCTGGCCTGTTAGTACCAGGTTCTCCAAGCCCTCCTTTATTTGTCTCTTCATGATGCTCAATATTAATTTTCTTTTCTTTTCATCCTTTCCAAAACCTCATGATTTCTCACATGTTTGACCCATGATATATGCCGCATTCTTCCGTAGAACCATATTTCATTTGCTTCCATTTTTTTCTTCATCTTTGATGATATTGTCCAGCATTCACTGTCATATTGAAAACTGACATCACATAGGAATCCAGTACTCTCCTCTTTATTTCTAGCAAAATTGTCCTGTTTCTTAATACTTTACTCAACTTCTGGAATGCCTCTTTCGCCATGCCAATTTGCCTTCGGATCTATGTTTCGCACTTCCTGTCTTCTGTTAGAACACTTACCACGTATTTAAATATTTGTACCTATGTTAGAGGAACGAAAACTGTTGTAAATTTTAACGAGAAATCATTTTTACTTCTTGCAATCGAAACAGGATCTGTGTCGACGCCATTGGATGCCTAAATCTGCATGTAATTCATTGGTATCACGCCGTGATGTAATGGTTAGAAAGCTTGTCTCTTTAAATAAATTACGGCCGAATAGTGACTTCGATCCTCACTGGGTTCCCCATATTTCTGGCCCTGTTTCACACCTAAGCAACGCCTAGAAAACGACCATAACTATGTAAGAGGATCTATTTACTACCCTGATTTTATCACTTAAACTTTATTTTTAATCAATATTCCTATTTTGAGCGAATATTTTTCTCTAATGAAATGTTTCGTATATTCAGACACGAAGATGAAAATAAGTACATATATTTAATAAATAGACGAAACATCTGCTCAAATATGAATATCCAATAAAAATAGCATTTAAATAATAACAATAACGATGTCTGTTTATCCGTGAGTATATATGCGCGTACGCGTGAGCGTATGTGTGTGACACCTACGTGTGAAACCAATTTGTTCACACACCAGATCTAAACGGTTCACACACCACATCTAAACGGTTCGACTTGACACATCAACGAGCTTGTATGAGAAGATGGTGTTGTTGATCAGGCAGGAAAAACTACGGTTGCGTCAGATACTAGAGAATAGATTTTAATTTGAGTTAGTCATATTATTTACCAGTGAAAACACATTTGTATAGAATTTGGTGCACGTATTCGGACAAAACCATTCAAAACTTAAGCCTATTCAATATAATCTTCATCAACTTACGGCTATCGTGAGAATGCTTGTTGCTCTGCTTCTCAAAGATGCCCGAGACGTTTTTATGGCTAAAATAAAGAAAGATAGGATACCAAATATTAGCTCTAACATGATAGTAAAACTGATTAAATTTGTTTAAAAATTGTTTCGACCGCATCATATGGTTCTCCCTGTTACTGGAAGATATGAATTGCTCTTTGCTTATAACGTAAGATTTGTATTTGTTTTCTCGGTTAACTCAAGCCTGTAAAGCAGATTGGCATTGGACCTATCTGATCTTATTGGTTACACAAAGATAATACTCTTGACTTGCAGGACGAGCCTTTAACTCATGACTCATATCTTAGACTTGCAGGACGAAATCTTAACTCATAACTCTTAACAAATCGTGATTGTCGAATATAATTTTTCTTTAAACCAGGGGAGACTTTTAACCTGCGTTAAAGTAGAATTTTCTAGAGCCGAGCCGAGAAAAGAGACAAGCTGTTTAATTAATGTGTGTCATTGCAGCACTCTGAAGAACTCTTCTAAAATAGCTGACGGAGTTTGTATTTTTATCAATATCAGTTCAATTAAAAGTTGTTTAAAAATCATCTCGAATGAAAAAAAATCATCCTTCTTTAAACTCTGAAAGTAATAAATCAGCTCCTTTTTCGTGTCTCTGTACCTGGATAGAGGGAGTGGGAATAGAAGGAGGCAAAGCGGATTACCTAAACAAAAACGAGGCTATCGTCTGAGTGTTGAACCTTCCGGGATTTGACGGGAGCGTAGTGGCAGACGACACGAATCGCCCCACACTCAGACACTCAACAGGATACTAGAAATTCTCTTTGTCAACGGATGATAATACTTTCTCTTAGATTGGTTGCTACCAAAGGCAATGTTCTCTTATATTTAACTCATAGCTGGATATAGAAGAGACAAACAGTATTAAAAAGCGCTTTTATAGAAATCGATATTAGACAAACGATGTTAGTATAAGATGAATTTGTTAATCTTTTTATGTTTCTATGACTATCCGAGTTCGTATACATCTACACGTGCTTGCTTGATGGGTGCGATAATTTGGATGTAGGAAAGGAGAATAAGAATATTTCAAGTGATACTGGGTTGTTTTTTCCTAATCCCATTTCCAATGTGTAGTTTTTTTTTTTTAATTCGGACAGTTAAATTTTTTATAGAAGGGAGCCGAGTTTTTTACAATTCGTGGAAACTTACAGACAGAAAATAACTTTCTGAAGTTAAGCATGATAAATATACGATGTCCGTTAACGAGAAAATATTTTTTCTGTATCATCACTAATTATAGGCGTTTCATAATATTTAGTGTCTTAGCTGGGTGTATATTCCTCCTAACATAGGGACACTTAATGTCAGCCCAATAACATTTCAACCTTGGTGCAGGACTGAGATGACTGGCATGATAGACGTATGAATGTTTGAGCTAGCGTGACCAAATAACATTGCTCCTGATTAATGCATTCAATCCTCATTAAGTGGCCAATATCTATGGCATTTTATCATACTAATGTAATATTTATTTGTCTTATTTCGCACGTTTGTCTGCTTGGCAATGAAAACAGCGTAAAATAATTTGGGCATTTTTGAAAACTAAAATAACACTTCTGTGCCTTGGCGTTGCAGCAATGGTTCTGTGATCTTGTGTGACCATTAATACTGTGTAGGAGCGACTTTATTTCTCGTGGGATATTCCATATTTGGCTAAGTATATTAAACAAGGATGTGCAGTGGATATCGGCTCAGGACGAGAATTGTGGAGTCGAGTTCGAATTCCAGTTGCATTCACTGCATTCCCTTACAGGAAAGGTATTAATCTGTCTATTCTCTCCAGTTATGGGTTAAATAGCAGGACAGATTGGGTTCTATAGCCTTGGCTGGCAATCAATCTACCGCAGAAAGCAATGGCAACCTACTGCGGGATAATCTTCTGCCCAGTCAGTCATGTCTCCTTCAAGACATGATCGTCCAAGCGTGTTTCACATATGGCACTTAACTGAGTGATATTAAACAAATACAATTCTGCTGCGACTGTTGTGTAGCCTAATTATCAGGTCGGTGCAAAGGTCTTTGCCGGTTTGCAAAAGTGGCATTTTAAATCATTGTAATTTATTTAATGCATATTTTTATTACTTAAACATATCACCATTCATATCTTTCTACAATATTCTCACCCATGTTCTCCAGAGAACTTGCGACAACGTGTTTTTTGTTGCGAATCTTTGCTTTCACGACACCTTCAGACACATTTTTTGGGTTAGGCTTGTCACAGGTGATGAGTAGTGCTATCTTGTCCCATCCTGAATATTCTCCTGAACTAGCTCCCTTGGCTTATCATTTATTTCGAGGATTACAAATCTATTTAAATGGCCTTAGGTTAACATCACGAGAGGAGATTGAACTTGAGTAAGATTCATATTTCACATCAAAACCTCAAGAATTTTAAAGCTCGGTATTTATAACCTCATTGACAGATGAAATCAAGTTATAGAGAGCAAAGGTCATTATTTTTATGAATAAAGATTTTCAAAAACACAGATTTGTTTTACAATTTGTTTTTTAATAGGCAAAATCTTGTGCACCGAATTGATATTAATGAGATTGTCAGTTTGACCATTATTTTGTTTAGAGGTAAGTTGGTGCGGCACTCACTGGGTGAATAATTTTGAAAATGGACTAAAACTAAGATAAGATAAATAGCCGAACCTGTACAACATTAACACCACCTGTAAATTTGTTGATTTTCATATTTTATTAACTTTTTTCTGTGCAATATCATTGATTAGACTCTATACTTTCCGATTATAGAAAAACAAATTTGAAAAAAATCATCATTTAAGATTTTTAGGCAGTGCTCATTGTCTTAAACAACCTTATAGTAAATCGATCCTCCATTTTGTAAACACTCGCTCAGACCATGTATACAGAAGCTTACAATTTGAAACTCGACAAACCCATAGAAAATTTTAAGTGTCCTTACTTCACATCAAGGAAAAATAATTTATTTGAAATATTAAAAAAGTTTTGGACAGAGTTTCTTTAAAATAATTCCTGTTGTATCAAAGTTTGGAATGAAAAGTGTGACATGTAAAACATTAAAAAATATTGACAGAGAATCTTTAAAATAATTCCTATTATAAAAAAAAATTGAGTAAAAATATATTTCAGGAAGGATTTTTTTCATTAATTTCCTACAAGTTTTGGAAAAAATAGTAAAAGAGCAACAAATCGAAGCGAGTGTTTCCAAAATGAAGGATCGATTTACTATGATGTTGTATGAGAAAAAAATTTTAAATATTGAATTTTTCCAATTTTTTAAAAATCGGAAACTGTATGTACAAATCGAAATGAATACACAGAAAAAAGATAATCAACAAATTTACATGTGGGGGTAAAGTGGTACAGGTCTGCTGCTTAATATGTAACAAATGCTTCGTGTTAGAATAACATATATGATGTTATATCTTAAAAATATTTTTCTGAATACAATGCAAAAATGACATGATGAACAATAACATCTTTTTAACTCTTCTGAAATACAATATTTATGCAAATCAATGGGAAAAGGAAAATATTAGTGTTTAATAGCTGACTTGGTTTTCAGCGATAATCATTAGCGTCTCGACATAACCTTGGACAGACATGCAACCAAGTTGTAATCTGCCCGAGGATAAAGACGCAGCTGGGAGGTGACTCGAAATCAAGCCTCAGATTGAAAAGTCTTCAGCTACGAAGTAGAAACTGATGAATGATTATAGTTGAACGAGTTTAGGTGTGCATGTCTAAATTACCATGAAACTATTGAAAGATATATATAAAGTATTGTTGAAAAATTCTTTATATATATATATATATATATATATATATATATATATACTAATTTAAGCGTTAGTTTGGTGTATAAAATGTTAAGACACAGATGTAAAAGATTATATGAAATAATATTAGATTCAACATAAGATCTACTAATTGTGACAAAAATATCATCAGGTTATGAATAGAGATTTTCCGTCTCTTACACTGGTTGTCAAGTACGCCAAAAGACCAAGAATATAATACGTTTTATGATATAGTTAGGAGAAATGAAGATATATTCACACATTTCCAAAGGACAGATAAGACAGATTCATACCTTTTACCAGGCACATCATGATATATATATATATATATATATATATATATATATATATATGTTTGTGTGTGTGTGTGTGAAATATATATATATATATATATATATATATATATATATATATATATAATTCTAGTTGATAAGACAAAAAATCCAGTATATGCTAGTTGATAATCCAAAAATCTATATATATATATATGTATATATATATATAGATAGATAGATAGATAGATATTGCTACATTGTGGCGTTGTATAATTTTTATCAAACTTGAATTGTATATCCGCTATATAATATTAAAATTTACAACAAGTTTACGTGACTTTCCAAAGATCTATATTAGGCTGAAAAGAAATAAATATCCATTTATTCAGTCGAATACTGAATTCTTGATTTACCGAAATATATATATATATATATATATATATATATATATATATATATATATATATTTGTATTTAGTATGTCTTGGCTGTTTTTACTATACTCCACGTTATGTCTTGTTTTTTCCATATTTATTTTAATTTCCGCACGTGGCTAGCCAATTCAGTACAGTTTTATAAGTTTTCTTTGTTGAATGTAGACCTGTTATTGAAAAACTTGGTGTTAAAGGTGTCTTTAGTTGAACCCAAACATATTTAATTTTGGCCATTTACGTCATGTATCTTTGCCTTGTAAATGTCTTTTTTTTGTGCTGCAATGTCTTTTAAGTGGACATTTATTTTTGTCCCTGCAGTTGAATTTTTTATTAGTGGTCTTGTTTTGTACAGTTTTATCTATGTTTCTGGAGTTTTGTTTTTTTATGAATTTATCTAAATTACTAGTGCAACTATAACTTAGCTTGATTGTGTTTCTGTTAAAAAATTTGTAGGCAAAATAAGCCATCAAATATTAATAAATATTTATGACTTTCTAAGAACAGCCACTCACGCACACCAGTGGAATAACGCAGGTGATTGCATTTCCTGGTTTCAAAAAATTAAATGTAAAAATAAATACAAAGTCATTAAATATGACAAAAAACTTTTACCCAACAATTTCTGAAAAACGTTTAATGGAAGCATTTAATTTTGCTAAAAAGTGACATAAAAATACCATCTGAACATATTGATATAATCCTACAATGCCGCATAATCAATACGTTTCCACAAAGGTAAAGCATAGATCAAAAAATCAAACAACGGCACATTTGACGTACCACAAGGATTGTATGATGAAGCAGAAATTTAAGAATTGATGGGCATATACATTTGAAATAAAATCAACAAATACAATCCATACAGACAACCACCGATTATATAGAGATGACGGATTAATGATAGCACCAGACAACAAAATGAAAATAATAAAATAAGGAAAAAGCTTTTCAAAAACTAGATTTTGATATAATAGTAGAAACAAATAGAAAAAATATGGTACAAATTTTTAGCTGTGGAATTTAATTTACAAACTGGCAATGTCTCGCCATACATGCAAACAAACACTAAGTTAACATACATAAATACATAATCCAACCATCCAAAATGTATAATTAGACACATTCACAAAGAAATAGAACACAGACTATCAAATAATTCGTCAAACAAAACAATATTTGACGAAAAGAAAAATATCTTTGATGAAGCACTAAAAAAATCTGGTCATAAAAACATTTTATCACCCAAACATACAAGCAAAAAACGATAAAAGAAAACAAAACGTTATCTGGTTCAACCCACCATTTAATTTAGAGATAAAAACCAAAATAGAACACATATTATTTAAACTAATAGATATGCACTTTCCAAAAAAATCAGAACTAAACAAAATTTTCAACTGAAACACAATCAAGCTAAGTTATAGTTGCACTAGTAATTTAGATAGTTTCGTAAAAAGACAAAACGCCAGAAACTTAGATAGCAATGTACAAAACAAAACTACTAATAAAGAATGCAACTCCAGGGACAAAAATAAATGTCCACTTCAAGAACTTTGCAACACAAAAGAAATCAAAGGTACATGATTTCAATAGTCAAAATAATATATATTTGGGATGAACCAAAGACACCTTTAAGACCAGATGGTTCAATAACAGGTCTACATTCAACATATAAAACTTAAAAACTGTACATAATTGGCTAGCCACGTGTGGAAATTAAAATCAAAATATGAAAAAGACCTAGACATAACGTGAAGTATTGTAAAAACAGCCTTACAACGATGACAAAATATGTAGAGTGTGCCAAGAAGAAAAATTAGAGATTATGTTATTCCAAAATAAAAGCGAACCGTTGCATGAAAGAACGGAAATTATGACTAAGTGTAACCATACTGAAAAAAAAAACTTCTTAGGTTCATACAACCACGGTTGAAAACGCCATAATTCCTTGTAATTTAAAAAATTGCGCGTTCAAAAATTCCCTGCATTGTCAGCGTTAAAAAAAAAACACCGTTACGTGAGCGTTCTTTAAGAAAACAGTAAACGGTGAGGTCGGTTATTGCAAATCGCCTGAAGGCACTACTCACCGGAGAAACCTAGTTTACAACTCGTTTACAAATGGAATATATATATATATATATATATGTATATATATATATATATATATAGGCATGATTATGGTTATGGAAGCAAAATTTCCGAACCGAGTTCATTGTAGCTTCCACTATGTTGAACGAAAAAGGTCATGGACGGATGAATTGATGTTTAAACTCATTCTCTGCTGTAGCAGCATAAACAACACACATACTATTCATTTTCATTGTAATGAAATCAGTATAGGATTTAGTCAAAATGTTTATAATATTGTAGTTTTGCATCAAAAGTTCAGCTCACGTTAATAGACAAAATTCATTGCTTTCAACACTGAACCGCCAGCAAAAAATAACAAATAACAAACATTGGTACAAAAAAAAAAAAATAAAAAGTAGAAAAAGAAAAATATTTTCATTGTTATACAAACACAAATGTGATTTCAGGCAGAAAATCAGATGAATGTTTAGTCATGCTTCCGTTTATACAAAATATTTATTGTATAATTTTTATTGTGGTTTTGTTAAACTCTTAGACTGTTGCTCGTCTAGAATCAAGTAAACTGACTTTCTCTGCCAAAAATAATAAACATATATTCCGAATAAATTCAAATAATCTAAATTAATATTATCATCTCTATAAATGTCTGAAATTAGAACAATAAAATTTTCCTTTTTAAGTTAAAAAATCTTTTACTGGTATTTATATCAGAATTTTGAAAGTAGTTATTAAAAGGAATTACTCTTCATAGCACAATCGCCAAAAATATCCACCTTACTGACTTATTATTGCAATACGTTTATTCCTTGTGCCTCGTCAAATATAAATGAATTGAGTGAGTATACCGCATGTATTATTTAACCATTTCAACCCAAGCAAATCAGGACCATCACAAGACCGAAGGAGGTTACAATGAGAGAACAGACTGGAGTCAGTGTGTATTAAGGAAATGATAAAAGATGGAGGGGATTCAAGAAGATAGAAAATGAAAATTGTCGTTGGATTTAAATTTTTTGGAAATTGTAGCTATGAGACAAGCATGTAACTAGAAATTAGGGTCACAGGCGGGAAGTGAAAGAAAGGAAACTGCCTGTGTAGAATTGGCGGTTACATTTAACTATTTTCTGTTTCAACGGTAAAAGGGTGGGACTTTGATATCAATCTAGTAGCACGCTTAAAATCACGTAGACAAGATGATCATCAGAGCAGCTACCATGAAAATACTTTTAGAAAAGACTGAGAGAATCCGCCTCACGAGATGCCAAGTTAGAACATTATATTATCGATCTACATTATTCGGACTATTCTTCTCGCCTTTGTTGCCATTTGTACGACGTTTCGACCAATGTACGCTCCAGCCCTCTTGAGGTGCAAGGAATTTCGAACAGAACCTTTTATTACAATCACTGGGGTATACTATCTCCATCTTTTATGCGT